>JAMKQA010002176.1:0-20620 GCA_024699735.1 Posidonia australis | reverse complement strand
GTTCATAAGATATCATTCAAAGATTAAGATTGATTCATTTAAGAATTTATGTATACAAAAAATTTTCCATAAAGGCATACTGATGGGGTTCACAGTATCATCTGATATTATCTTTAGTTCATAAGATATCATTCAAAGATTAAGATTGATTCATTTAAGAATTTATGTATACAAAAAATTTTCCATAAAGGCATACTGATGGGGTTCACAGTATCATCTGATATTATCTTTAGTTCATAAGATATCATTCAAAGATTAAGATTGATTCATTTAAGAATTTATGTATACAAAAAATTTTCCATAAAGGCATACTGATGGGGTTCACAGTATCATCTGATATTATCTTTAGTTCATAAGATATCATTCAAAGATTAAGATTGATTCATTTAAGAATTTATGTATACAAAAAATTTTCCATAAAGGCATACTGATGGGGTTCACAGTATCATCTGATATTATCTTTAGTTCATAAGATATCATTCAAAGATTAAGATTGATTCATTTAAGAATTTATGTATACAAAAAATTTTCCATAAAGGCATACTGATGGGGTTCACAGTATCATCTGATATTATCTTTAGTTCATAAGATATCATTCAAAGATTAAGATTGATTCATTTAAGAATTTATGCATACAAAAATTTTTCCTTTCTAATATAGCTTCGATTACTTCGAAGATCAAATAATAATTGTATACATATGGTACTTCTCTGGAATAAAAATCTTTTTGGTGTAACGTGAGGCACTAGTTTTCAAATATATCATCTCCTTATCCACCAAAACGTCCATCACACATCACACTCCTCGGAGTTTTCTATGTTTTTTAATTTATCACAACTGCTTAATAATATTACTGAGAAGCAATTAATAGTGCTGAAATTAATGGGTGTATTTGAAAAGAAATTTCTTGAAATTGTGGTACCTTTAGTTCAAAGGGGTTTGGTGATCGAATAGCAAAAAAATTTCAATAGTAAGCTCGAGGTGTGAAAAACCCAGGTTAGGGATGGCTTTTTAGGCAAGTGCCCAGCCTTCCCCTGACCCTTGGTTGGACTCGACAAGGCAAGGACGATTGGATCTGGGCTTGACCCATAATTGATTATATTCCAGAAAAATATATTAATCAATGAAAATAGTATTTTATTAATAAAAGTAATATTTAATTAAAAAATTGATAAAAATGTATAAACTAATAAAAAAACAAATTTAAGAACTAAGTCGCTACGTAAATGACAAACGTGATGTTGAAGTCAAGTCGCTTCTACGTTCATCATCATCATCATCTTCTTTTTTTATAGAAATCTTTTATCTTAAATTCTGAAGTCAATACATAAGACTACAATCTTATAGATCTTTTTAGGAATTCCAATTATATTCAAAGCATCGATATATACAGCTATGAATGCAAAACTGATACCCGATGCTCATGTGTATATGTATGGATAAATTTCACTGTTTTAGAATCCTTACTTGTAGAAGTATTTATTTAATCTATTATGCTACATGTATCGAGATTTTTTCAATCCATATAGTGATCTTTGTAGTTTAACAGAGTAGATACTTCTAAACTTATTTATTGATTCCTCCAGTAATTTAGTTTTACGTATATTTCTTTATCTAAGGTCCCATAAAAATATGCTGTTACCACATCCATTAGAAGCATATCTAGGTTTTTGGAAACTACAATACTGATTAGGAATCTAAAGGTAATTACATTCATGACCAAGGAGTATGTTCTCTTGTAATTGACTCCTGATCTTTGCGAAAAACTTTAGACTACAAGTCTTGCTTTGTAGCGTACAATTTCATTTTTTTCATTTCTTTTACGAACAAATACCTATATATCCAACAGGAGTAACACCATTTGGTGTTTATATTATTGATCCAAAGATTTTGCATTTTGTAAGTGAATTTAACTCAACTTGTATTACTTCTTTCCACATTAGCCAATCATTTCGTCATCTACATTTAGCAATAGTTTGTGATTTTAGTTCATCATTACTACTGGTGACAAATAGAATAATTTTATATGTAAATATATTGTCGACAATTATTTGATTTCTTTCTAACACTTCCCCTATATGTATGTAATTTATTGATATCTCGGTATTTATAAAAGACACCTCTTTTAGGTGCTTTTCTCTTTTGAGGTACTTTGTCTTTGACATCAAATAATCTACTATGTTTTAAAGGTTGACTAGATGCTTTAGCCACTAGAATTGCAGTTTATCCTTCAAGGACATCAATCATTGCTGGGTTGTTTACGACATGGATATTAGATCTGATAATCTCCTAGTTGTCTGTAAATGCATTAGATAATTGATAAGTAATTGATTGAAAGTGTAAAATCTACTAAATTTCTTGCTCACATCGCTTTATACGTGGATCAAAATGTGATAATTGGAGATTTTCCCATGTAATTAATTGTCGTGCTTTAGACAACACTTTTATTTCTCCCATTTTAGGGAAAAGAGACTCATCAAATTGGCGGTCTTTAAAACATGCATTGAATAAATCCCCAAAAAGTCATTTAATGTATCTAATGATTGATGGAGAATCAAATCTAACATAGATGCCAAGTCTACTTTGAGATGCCATCTTTATCTTTTGTGGTAGTACAATTGAAACATAAACGACACAACCAAAAATCCATAAATGAAAAATGTTTAGGGATTTACCATGTGCAAGTTATATAGGTGAAATCGTCTGTAACATAGTAGGTCGAAGATGAATCAAAGCTACATGCAAGATAGCAAGTCCTCATGTTGTAAATGGTAATTGGGATCTCATTAGAAGCAGATGAGTGATCCATTGGAGTCTTTTAATAATAGTTTTAGTCAGCTCATTTTGAGTGTAAACATGAGCAATAGGATATTCAACTTCAATGCTACCTAAAGTGCAATAATCTAAAAATAACTTAGGTGTACATTCTCCCGCATTATCTAGTTAGATTTTCTTATTTGGGTAATCTAGAAAATAAACCCATAATCTTATAATTTGAGCTAATAATTTGCAAATGCTAGATTATAAGTCGAGAGAAGACATATATGAGACCATTTGGAAGTTGCATTAATGATAACCATGAAATACTTAAATGATTCACTAAGGGAGTGAATACAACCACATATATCTCCCTGAATTCTCTCTAGGAAAGATGGAAATTCAACATTGACTATGAGTAGTGATGGTCTAGTACTAGTAATTAATTAGCCTTTTGAGCAAGCATAGCATGGTAAATGCAAATATCCAAAAGGGAATAAACATTAAATATAGTTTGACATGTTCAAAACATAAAATGTAAATGTAAATGTTTAGAATAAAAAGAAATAATATAAACATCCATCACAGTCTAAAAACATAAAATGAGATCTACAGGATTTACCATAATTTTTGTTCTCAACGAAGTTTTTTTTTCCATTAGAATTTTTGTTCTTCCCATACCAATCTTTTCCACCTTTCTAGGATGATCTTGCATGTGCTTCAGACATTACAGCAGACTCAGTTGGACAAGAATTGTGATTTTTTTTAGAAATGATTCACTGTTTTGCTGCAACAAGCAGACGAGATAAAAGATCACAATATTTCCTAAAGTTCCTCTCCCGATATTACTATATTAGAATGAGGTTGTCTTTATGGAGTAGTGAAGGTCTTTTTCAACATATCAGAGTCGATAATCTTTTCACTACACAACTATAGGTGTGAGGTGATCTTATAGAGAGTTGAATTATATTCAACAATTGACTTATAATCCTAGAATCTAAGCTACGTCCAAATGATTACTAGGTCCTTTACTATAAGGTATTCCAACTTCAGGTATTCATGAAGGTGGTGTTGTACGAAAGTCATTGCCTTTGTCCTCTCTTGGGTAGAGTATTTATTTGTTCCATTATGATCACAGCTGATGACTTTACACTAAGATGAATTTCAGCATCGAATGCCATAATAAGGAATTGTCCTCAAAAATGTCAATGGCAGCGGAGTTTTGTTAAGTTTGCTATGCTCTACTAAGTGGTAGGAAGAATATGATTCAATAATCATAAAAAGATTAAATTATTGTGAAATTTCTAGAATTTAATCTCATGTGAATACTATATTCAAGAATTCATGATATAGTATCTCATAATCTCATAGAGAAATTGGACTAATTATGTTTAAAATAAATTTAATCATGCTAAATTAATTTTATAACATGTTAAAAGCAATAAAACATGTTTTATAATAATATGGATATCATAAAATATAAAAATTGATACATGTGAGTCCAATTTGTCCTTAAATGTAATTTGTGTTGTGATTTTTATCCATTTAATAGAAAATTCGATGAAAATTATATGGATAAAATAACCTTCTAGAATATTAAATCCCAAAATTTCAATCTTAATTACTATAAAACATGCTCTATAAAAATGTATTAACATCAACAAGATTAAGGACTAAAATGTAATTAAAATAAATATCAGAAGTTTATTCTAGTTTAGAACTACCTTGTATTCTAGAATATATATGTATTGATATGCAAAATTACATAATTTCAATGATTTATAACAAAAATATGTAAAATTCATAAAGTTTTCATTAAGTTCATAGAACGTTAGACTAATAAATAAAATTAGTAGGGACTAAAAACAAAAAAAGCTACATGGTGTTTTTGTTAATTATAGAGGGCCCTAAAGCAAAAAATAGAGAATTTCATGGTTTATGTATTAACTCTGGAAAACTGGAAATATTTTCTTAAAAAATAGGACCTAGAATTAATAACTAGTATTATAAGGACTAAAATGCAATTACAATACTAGGAAACCACTTAAGTGGTCGGCAAAGCTCACTAGTGGTAACCGAAAATGGCCAAAAATGGTCGAAACATGCCTACAATGGTCAGAAAAGACTTGCAGTGGCTAAAAAAGGCCTAAAATGGCCAGAAAAGCCAAAGACCTTTGCAAAAGATTGGAGAAATGATGAAAAATCGTATGATAAAAAAAATCTATTTTCTTTGACTTTCATGCACAAATTGGGTAAAATTATTGCCTTCTCTAGTCTATTGTCTAAAAATGGGTGACTTTTTTAGAAAAATGATTCTAAAGACCTAGAAAACGTAGTAGAATAACCACTCATTAGTCTTCTTATTCCAAGAGGGTGTTGATAACATATTGTGAACATAAAAAGTATAAAGGAAAGTAACTTTAAAAATCATACGAAAGCACAAGCCTCTCCTCTTTATTTATAGACACGTATAGGAATACGATGAGTGTAAGAAGATATATACGCCATTTACAAATATTCCATAACATTTTAGCTATTTTAAAATATTTATGTAATTCATGATTAATGAACATTACTTTATTTTAACTCGATTACTACTTGATTCAACACGATTAGAACCAATTGAACCTAATTATTACGTGTTTAAAATTAATAATGGATTACTAAGCATAGAATTACTAAATTGAATACAAACATATTTTATACTTGTTTAAAATTATTGTATTATTAATAATAAAATATAAGTTTTCCATAATATAAGAAATATTAGTGAAAAAATGATAGACATGATAAGATAATTAGTCCAACACAATAAGTACATAACAGAACCCAATTAAGAGGTCCATCTTGGATTTCATCTAGACCTAGAAATCAGGTCAAGCTAGGCCAGAAATTTTTAAGGCTCAATCCTATTTCTGGCCAACTAGCCAGCCAACCCCTAATTCATTTCGTGTCGTGCCAAATCGGGCTGGAATTAGAAATCCTTGGCTCTAACATGGCTCATGGTCCTATTTTTTTTTCTGGTTAAGCTGACACCAGGCGACATTGGGCCTAATTTCAGGTGAACCTAATGAATTTATATAATTTTAAAATTAATAAGAAAATTGAAAATTCATTATTTAATAACTTGAATACATTGATATTACCATAAATGGTTGATAATATATAAAAGAAAGAAATAATATTACATTGAAATTAAAAAACAACCAATTACTTTAATCTTCTTCATCTCCATTTGCATTTTGGGTAGTCGAAGATGAAATGAAGTCATAGCGTTCGCAATCGTGTACTTTCTGTAGCTCTACACAACTTTTCATATGTTTGTGTAGATAAATCATTAGAATATGAGGCTTAGATCGAAACCTATGATTGTAATAGTTGCAAAAGTAATAGAACTCCTTATTTTCATTTTTCCTAATGACACACATTAATTCTGGATGCCATCTTGGATCTATCACAAAACTAAAGAAAGATCAAAATTCAAAAGAGAAAGTAGATTAACAAAGAGAAAGAGGAAAAAATGAACTTAGAACCTCTTAGATACTTAGATGAGTGGAGAAGAAATGATTGAGAAATGATATATATAGGCAAAATAGTGTTAAAAAGTGGATCCACTTTCGAAATATGATGTCTGCTTTTGATACAATAGGATTTGTGTCAAAAAATGGACGTCTAGTTTTGAAAGAGGATGTCCGATTTTGACATAAAACTTTCTGTATTGTAAACAAACGTTCACTTTCAAAAGTGAACGCCTATTTTTGACACATTAAGTTCTATGTCAAAACTAAATGTCAACTTCTAGAAGTAGACGTCCTTTTTTAGACGCATTAAGTTCTATATCAAAAATCACAGTGAACATAGTAAGTTCTATGTCAAACATCCGCATTCTCATTTATTTGCATTCATTCATTGATTCACATATATATAATCACATCCATTCATTTATTTGAATTCATATTCACAAATTGAATATCTATAAGAGCAAAATTCATTGATTCATAAATTCTATTAAGAAGATTATAAAATACATAATTGTTTGAAAATTATATGAAATATAAAGAAAAACCTAAACAAAACCTATTGAAGAGAAGGAGGAGGAAATGATCCAAATACATCTATAATATGAGACATTGTTGTTGATATGTATTGCACGTCTCATAGATATTCTAATCTCTAATTGAGTAAGTCTTCCTCGAACTTATTCACCTTATATTCGATGCTGTTTAATTGCATTTGGACATAGACTTCTTCATCTTCATATTCTTCATTGAATTCCTCTTCTTGCTCTTCTTCTTCTTCTTGCATTTGTATTAGAGGAGTTTAAATAGAAGAAGATGTACTACATTCACTTCCTTGTCTGTTTCTTAAAATCAATTAATTTTAAATTAGATTTGAGTGATTATACCATTGATAATGTTCGATAAATGATTTTTTTCGAACATCAATACGATAATAATTCAAAATATGGGTGATACGGCTACCATACCAAAGACAAGTTCTTTTGATAACCATGAAGTAAAGTATACACTTTATCCAATTTATCTTTATTGGCAATTATTAAGTATACCATCATAACCAATGCTAATGTAAATTAATCCCGGTGACCCTACTTTTGTTGTATATTAAATCCAACGATTTTGTCGATAATGTTAGTTATTGGGGTCAATTCATTCATTAGCGAAGGAACATACTCTTCATTTGGATTCTTACAAAGAGTTTTACCCATATCTTTTTCATCCCATAATTCTTCTATCTTAGTTGATATTATGTCAAATCCATCCAAAATAATTCCGAAAACTTCCCAAATTACTAATAAATTTTCATATGTAGATTGTAAACAAATGAAGAATGATCATAATTTGATCCTATTTCAAAATTTGCATAGAAAAGAGGAACAACTTTATTATAACATGGAACATTGATTTTGAAGGATAGTTAAAATCAAAGAGTTCTTTGATTTCAATAGTGAAGATGTTAAGATTGTCGAGCTTCATCAGTAAGCCTTCTTAAACCTTATTTCGGAGCTCTTTCTATGTATCCTTTGCTTTAAAACTCTAGAAGGGAAATGCCATTCTTGAGTGGAGTAAAGACGAGGTTGGCTTCGGTCTGGGACGTTGAAGTCATTAAACATCTCCTCTTAGAAGGCCAATGAGCAAGCATCCTCTTTGGGTCTATTTGAAGAATTGAAGAGTGTGAGAGAAGCAAATGAGAAAAGGAGAAAGTGACTAGGAGAAATGGGTTAAAAGGAAGAGGGAACAGCAGACCAAAGACGGCTAGGGTGGCTAGGTGGCACTGAGCCGTCGACCAGGGTGGCAAAGGAGAGAAGGAGAAGGAGAGATGGATTAATGAGAAAAGGAAGAGAGAATGGAAGAGGCAAAGGAGAAACTAAAAAGATAACTAGGAGAGATAGGTTGAAAGGGAGAGAGAATGAGAGATAGTTAGGGTAGCATTGGGTTGACGACTAGGGTGGCAAAGGATTGAGGAGAGAAGGAGAAGGAGAGGTGGGTTGAAAGGAAAAGAGAATGAAAAATGAATAAGGTGATGGCTAGGGTTTCAATGCCCTAATTGTCATTAGCGGAAGTCTATTTTTTGGTCACGGAAATCCAGACCCAAACCAGATGTCCACTCCAACCAACGAATGTCTGTTTCACTTAGTGGATGTCCACTATACATTAGTGGAAAATTATTAGGATCAATTCAAATATTAGAAGTTAATGCTACTTTACATTTTAAATTATCTAAAGTTTGAATTAATTTTAACTTATCTTTATTAAATTGTTTATGAATAAGATTTCTTATAGTATTTCTAGAACGATCCTTAAATTATGGATCTAAAATATTGTTTACATATTCTTCAAAATATTTACTTTTATAAAAAGACAAAATGTTGTTCATCTTTAATTATATATTTAACTAATTCTTTTTTATGAACTTCTAGGAATATTTCCAATTTAATAATATTTTCCTAACTCCAACTCCTAAATCACCATAAGTAAGATCTTTACTATATATATTACATGTATATTTCTTAGAATCATTAGGCTTTCCAGTTAAATAAGTCCAAACATTTGATTTCTTTTTTCTAGAGTTTTGAATAGTAGAATTAAAGGGTGTGGATTCTAAATTTTCTACTATCATTCCTAGGTTATCTAAATTTATTCCTAACACCTAAAATCCTATAGAAAATAAACATTTCGAAAAACTTTAAAGAATAAATCGTAAAATAGACGGTTAAGAAGAGAATAAGAATGAAGAAGAAGAAAGGAATGTTGATGACGATTGATGAAGGTGTAAAGAGTTGGAGAACTTGAGACCAAAATTTCAACTCTACTTGAACACTTAAGACTTGAGAGCATGATTGCAACTTGTAAGAAGCTAAGAACTTTGAAAATTGAAGAGAAGAAGTAAGAAGTTTTGTGTAGATGGAAGAGGAGAATGAGGTACTGTTTATAAATGTTTTGATATAAGATATTTTGTCTGACTCGGACTGTGGCCAGATTACCCCAGGTTAACTACCTAAAGACACCTGGGTGTCAGACTTGACTCATCAAAGGAGTTGGAGTCGAGTAGACGATCCCAAGAGAATAGCCTATAAACACCCAAGTAAGACTTGAGGAAGGCAGAGTAAGCACCAAGCTTCAAACAAATAGTCTAAAGACACCCAGGTGACGTTGCACGTCATCCAAGCCTCCTTCGTTGAGAGCCGACCGGACACCTAGCTTCAAAGTCGATCAGATGCCTAGGCCACATCGCACGACTCCAACCAACGCTTCAGACTATAACATGCAACACACATCTCGAGAAGACCTTACATGGGCTTGTAGGCTCGCCTTGACTAACACGGTTCCCCATACACGCAAAGTTCCTTGGTGTCTTACTACTTGGACCTACACAACTTTTCATGCACACGACAATGCAGTATGTTCCCGTCAGAGCATTAACTACTGACACCCACATCGCCTGACATCTCTGACAAAGCCACCAAACCACATATGACTCTCCAATTAGAGCTCGACACATGTTCAGGCAATTACAGTCGCTAGACACGCTCCCAGTGATCTTCAATGATCACCCTCAAGTATAAATACCACCCACCACATACAAACGCTTGGGGTCCCTAACTCTGGTTCTACCTAAACTTTCTAGAAAATCCTTCCTTTGCTTACTTAATCATTAGAATATTTTCAGCAGGCCCATGCTTGGTCATGGATCTCTAACTACTTCTTATACTTACAGGCCTTCGCCAACCAACCCGATAGACACCCAGGCAAGACTTGAAGATGGCAAAGCAAGCACTAAGTCCTGGGAAAATAGCCCAAAGACACCCAAGCAGCCCTACGCATCATCCAAGTCTCTTTCGCTGAGAGCTGGTCTAATGCCTAGGTCACATCACACTGCTCCTGCCAATGCTTCAGACACTCAAGCGTAGTACACATCTCGAGGAGACCTTACGTGGGCTTGCAAGCACACCTTGACTACTGTGGTTCCCTGTACATGTAAAGTTTCCTAGTACCTTTACCGCTTGGACTTGCATAGCTCTCCATGCACATACTAACACAATATATATTCCTGTTAGAACATTAATTACTGACACCTGTGTTGCCTGACACCTCTAGTAGAGCCACCAAACTCCATATGACTCTCTAATTAGAGCTCGACACGTGTCCGAGCCATTACAATCGCTAGACACATTCCCCGATGATCTCAAGTAATTATCTTTAGGTATAAATACAACCCATTGTGTACTAGGATGTGGGGTCCCCAACTTTGGTTCTACCTAAACTCTCCAGAAAACTTGATCCTCTCCTTGCTAACTGAAGCATCAGACCATCTCTAGCCTGTCCACGCTTGGTCGAGGATCTCGAACTACTTCATCTGCTTATAGACCTTCAACAACCAGCTCAGCGACCACCTTGACTCACCAACATCTCCTAATCATTGCCAATTCAGGACCATCATGGAGAGAGAGAGAGAGGGAGAGAGAGAGGGGGAGAGAGAGAGAGAGAGAGAGAGGCGGGATCATGTTTCAAAGTTCTAACCATTAGAAATAGAACTGTTAGAATAGATAAAATTGTCAATAAAGTTTTACAACCTTTAGCAATATAGTTGTTAGAAACTGTCAAAACAAAACAGACATTTGTTTCTATTAATAGGCATCCATTTCTGAAAAATAGACGTTTATTTCATCCAATGACTGTACCTTATAGTTATGGGAATTTAAAAGTAAAAAAAAAAAAAAAAATGGATATCCATTATTCGAAAACGGACGTCCGTTTCTATAAGTGGACGTCTAACGATTTTTATTTTATAGTTGTCGAAATACCGATATATATAAAATCAATACAAAACAGATGTCTATTCCTTGAAACAAACGTTCGTCTTTCAGTCAAGAAGTTTTTCTGAAAAAATGGATGCCCGTTGTAAATTAGGATGTCTATCTTGTTATACAAAACATCTTATTTTTAAAATGAACGTATATGTTTTATTTTATATAGTTTAAATATATTATAAAATAATTATTATGACTTAAAAATTAATATTTATATTTAAAATTACGTATTTCTATTTCAAACCTATTTCAGGCCTACACTGGACCACGCCATAAATTCGAGCCCAGACTAGACTATTTTCATGTTGGCTTTGAACTCAACTTGAACCATGTTCAGGCCCAAGACCAGGCCGTGCGAGAAAATCCCCGGTCGCAAGCCCTACTGGGTTTGTACCAGACCGGCCGAATTCCATTCCAGACCAGGTTTTGTTGGGGGCTGGGTCACTGGGCCGCCGACGGTCCCGCTCTGATTTCCAGGTCTTTCTCAACTTGCCTCGTCAACTTCACTGGGGTTTCTGAAATCGTCCAGTCGGAAGACGCCGATCGAAATCTAGCTCTTCCTCTCTCAATACCTGCTAATCTCCCTCTTCGCCGTCGCCGGTGAGCAATCTCTACCCTGTCTTTCCCCTCCAATGTCCTCATCTCTTCCCCCTCTTCTCCACCACTCCCTCACGCTTCTGGTTCGGGATCTGTAGGTGAATGTTGCTTTTCACGTGTGGTTTTTCCTAGGGTTTTACCTCCATTCTCTAATTCTCCTAGAAAACAGATCTTTTCTAGGATTCTGTACTCAGGACCATCTTCCATGTCAATGATGTGATTTGATTGATCTAATGAATTTTTTCTGTCTGTCCCCTTTATTTTTTTTAATTGTGTTTTATTGTGGAATGAAACAGTGGTGAAGAATGGCAAGGACAAGTGGTAATGATGGGCAGCTTCTCATCCAATCCCTACGTTCAGCATATGCCGATACACCAACAAACCTCAAGGTCTGTTATGTCTACGGTTTGTATCATGTGTCGTTTAGCTTTCTACGGATTTGCAATTTGCAATCTACCTGTGAGGAATAGGGTGGTTGACTATATAAGCTTTGACAGATCATTGACATTTACGTGGTTTTTGCGGTATTTTCTGCTCTGATTCAGGTATGCAACGGTTGCTCTGGTATATTTCGTAAACTTGATTCCTAAAAAAATTAGTCTTGAACTCAGATTTTGCACTTAGACGAGAAATTTCTTTAGATTATTTATATATCTTTTGCATAAGTTTTTTAGGTGTGATCTTTGTTATGGAATTTATGGCAATTGGCAGAACTTTAGAAAACTCAACGTTTTGTATTGATAATTACCATGCGTCAAATGAACCGAAAATTAAAGATATGTAATTGTATGCAAAAGCCTTCTTGCAGCTTTCATATCTTTAGACATTTCATATGTAGATGATAGAAACACGGCACATTCAGGAGTATTCTAGTTGCAGTCATTTATAGGTAATCTCAAGCTTTTTCAAGCTTCTCTTTATCAAGGAAGCACTTAAGTGAAATAGATCACTTCTTTGTGGATTCACATTGTTTTTCTAATTTTCTTGCATTTGAGAAATATTGATACCACTACACATGATTCCTGTAACCTGTTTAATTGCTGGTATTGTTCAGGAACCACATAGAATATTACTTAACCCTTTTTCTTAATCCTTGGAGAAACTTTAGAACTTTTTTTGGTTTATTTTTTATTAAAGTTGATGAACTACATAGCATTTTTTTAAAATTCCCTTTCTTCATGCCTATAGTAAATTTTTGCTGTTAAATAATTTTAAAGTAGAATGCATTAGAAAAATTTAGAAATTTTTTTTGGTTTATTTTTATAAAGTTGATGAATTATGTCGAATATTATTTTTGATAGTTTAACCCCCTGCACTACCTATGCTTTGCAACTGCCATGTGGAAATAGAGTTCACTATAGGGAAGGGGCTAAAAGATTCTTTCGTGATGGCTTGGATGTGATCTATTAATGGTTTATCAATTATCATATGGTATAATGTGTTTTTGATAAGCATCAGAGCATATAAAAGCCTTTCAACTTGGTAGGTTGAACATAGTGGCGTGATCCTTATTTGGTTGTATGAGCACACAAAGGCTTTGCTAAGAATACCCTCTATAGCCAAAGGTGGTCAGCTTAACTAAGAATACAAACTTGCATAATTTACTAGTAATGTTATGGTTAAGAGCACCTGACCTAATAGAATGTGTTTAATTCTCTTACCCTGGCTTTGCTGTTATCACTTGATGCACATTGTCAAGCTGTGTTGAAGTATGTTCACGTAATCTAGAATACTTTGGCTATTAATCACTACTCTGAAGTGACTCTGTGCCTCTGTGAAACTTTGGCAGTTTCTATCCAGTATTTGCACCTGATTGGCATGCATATAGTTGACAATTTTTTTCTCTTGGAAATATTTGTCTTCCAAAAACTTGATTTAGAAGTAATTTATTGGGATTAATGTTGATTGTTGGACAATACATGCATATAGTTGTTTGACTTTATTTGCAATCCATTAATCTAAATACAGCCGAAATACTGTTCATTTATGACAATGTCGAAATGCATGATTTTTTTCTAGTATTGGTTTACTCAAAACTTCCAAAGTGGAGACGTTCATTACCATATTATGAGAAATCAGGAGCTTGTCTATGATAATGTCGTTAGGATTTTTTTCATGGGATAGGTAAAGTTGGCCCAATTTGTTCTTTGTACCCACATGACTGCATGATCTTTCTTTAATTAAGTTTTTAGCAAAAATGTTATGAAACAGATTGTGTTATCTGTTTTATTTCAGCTTTTTCTTGGACATACGTTTCAGTTAATTTTTAGGCTGCATTTCATTGAAGTAAGCAACTGGACACAGATTCTACCTTCTTGTGTTTCAAACGTCCTGATTTGCTTCAATGTCCTAGTGACATGGAATTGTTAGTTGACATGTGGATAATGTTTACAAGTGATCCCCTGTTCACTTATTCTAACATTACCTAGAGAAAATGGGTTTAAATAAATGTTCTAACAAACAAAATAAATGCATATGACATTATGCATTTTTCCTGAAGAATGATGCAAATTTCCAATTTTCATTTGCCAAATTTAGAAGGTTGTTTCTGTTATAATAAATCTTGTGTCATTAGTATTGTTTTAGCTACCACAATAAGGAAGGAATACATTCCGTAAAGTAGTTCTTTTTCTATTCACATATTTTCACAAGTGATATGTGTGATGAGTTCATCACTATTGAGTTGCTAATGGAAGTTAGTTTGGTACTTGGGCAGATAGCTTACATGGCTATAGTTGGTTCCTTTCCCTTCAACTCATTTCTTTCAGGTGTACTCTCTTGTGTGGGCACGGCAGTTCTAGCAGGTGGGTCTTATATCCATAAGTAAATGAGACCAAGTTGATCTGCCTTCTAATTGACAAATTTCTTTTGGGATGGTGTAGTTTGTCTCCGTATTCAAGTCAACAAAGAAAACAAGGAATTTAAGGTAAAGCATTGTATCTTTAACTTTCCAAGAAGTTGGAGGTTTAAGTAGAAATATGTTTTTTAATAGTTTTCTAAAAATTGCAGGATTTGGCACCTGAACGTGCTTTTGCGGACTTCGTGCTCTGCAATCTGGTGCTTCATTTGGTGATCATGAACTTCATTGGATAGACAAAAAGGGGAAAGAGCGATCTTCAGGCACTTACTGATCTAAGTTTTGTTAATGTTGGAGTGCATTCAGTTGTTATGTGGATTTTGTAGTTTTTTTAGCATATGACTAAAGGTTTGGACTTAATTTGGATCTCAAACGTCTTTTAACGTTTACACCAGTTATTTTCTTTCAATATCTCCGAATTTATACAGTAATTTACGAACATTTTCTGTCCATTTAGAAGACTCTTATTATCAGGTTAGCATTCACATTTTGCTATTTCTTTTCCAGGAGGGGGATTTGCTTTTAATTTGTAGCGTGGCGCTACGACTTACGTGTTATATGTAGGGTTCAGATTAGATGACCGAACTCCGGCTGTTGAAACTGATTATTGTGGAGCGCATTTTGTAGAATGTGGTTTACTGTTAGCACTTACAAAATGATGTTGTTCATCTGAATTTTTCAGATTGTTATCCGATGATCTATTTTTCATAAACCAACAAATAATTTAAAAAATAAAATCTCGCAAAGCCTGATACGTTGCAAACAATAATCAAGCATCAGAAAACTTTGTTCAAAAAGAAGTCCTAGGAATGCATGCTATTGTCTGAAAGCAGAACCCATACTTCTCTTATGGCTGCCGACCTAAAGAAAATTGTTCCACGTTCTACTTATTGGTTCACATGTTGAGGTCCTGAAAAAAAAATAAAAAGGCACCTTAAATTTTTGCAAAAATTAAAGGACTGCTTGTGGCAATCCGTTGGCATCTGGAAAATCAAACCATCAGTCAACCATAGAAAACGTGTCCCTCGGTTTACTTTTACCGGCCGGTTATCATCTGTCATTTTGTCAATGCAACTTGTTTTTTCTTTGGTCAAGGTTGGTTCATTCAGCATAATTGATTAAGGTGGATGTCTATGTTTAGTTTAGCAATTTATTCTAATCAAATGGTCAATTTTGATTCATGCGAAGCTTTGTTTTTTAGTTAGTCCATCTCATTTGAAATTCAAAACAAATTCTGAACGAAGAAAATCAGGACCTAAATGATAAATGATCTAGCAAGGTTGAAGCTTAAATAAGTAATTTAAGGTTCTCGTTTTGTCTTTAAGTGATAATGGATGCAAATTTAAAATATAACCGTTGATCAATATTCATGTAGTTTATGAAAACAAGATTCAAATGATTACAAAATTTTTAAATTGAAATCTTATGGTACAAACCTTACGAATTATTTAAGGTACATCATCATTTTTTTTGCATATTTCAAAATGCAAAAGTCTTGAGGATTGGAGACCATAACTTCTATTTATATGATATATATGTTTACATATTTCTAATCGATCTATTAACAAAAAGAAATATGCTAAATGGTATTTATACAATAAACCTACACTACTTAAGATGTTAATAGGCTTAACCCAAAATTAAATAGATCATTTTCAATAAGTCTAATCACAAAATAACCTTTAATACTTTAATTGGTTTGCATTGACTTACATTTTATTAAATTTTAACTCAAATATCTTTCGCTTGAGTCACATATAAAATTAATAATTAAAGCATTAAAACTTTATGAACTCAAAAATTACTATTTAAACAAAAGCATCTTACAATCCAGTCCATTAACTGTACCAACGTAAAATCAAAGAGGTTTTCATTACTTTAGGCGTAATTCAACCCACAATGGTCATTAATGCTAATATAATCAACAACATGATCAAATGTAAATGTATAGCATGGAATTTAGGCGAAATGATATGAACACATCTATATCTGACTGATTTAACCTTTAGTAAGATTAGCATAAATATCGAGAATATAAATAACTGAAAACTTTATTTCTACAGAAAACAATGTCTATTACAACAGAGTATCCAAATACAATTTCCCACTAAATCGATACATCATCAAATAATACAACACCTATATAACCGACATGGTCATGAAAGACCATGAGTGGTACTCTTTTAATTAACGGATTTGCAATCATAGAGTTTGTTCCAATATAGTCTATAGACAACTGACCATCTAAAATTCTTTCTTTCACAATAAGAAACTTAATGTCTATATGTTTAAACTTTGATGAGTTCCTATTGTTGTTAGAATATAGCATCACAGATTTATTGTCACAATATAGCCTGAGTGGTTTTTCAATTCCACCTACAATACGTAGACCCATGTTAAATTCCTTAGTCATGTTTTCTGATTGGATGCCTCATAGCATGCTATATACTAAACTACCATAGTAGAAGGAGATATAAGTGTCTACTTGATACTTTTCCATGATATAACTCCACCTGTTAGTAAGTATACATAGTACGAAGTGGATCTATGACATCTTGGCATCTAACAAAATCGGAGTTAGAATATTTAATAATCTCCAATCGATCAAATTTCTTATACAATAGTGCGAAGTTTTTAGTTCTTTGTAAATATCATACGACCTGCTTAACAGCTTTCCAGTGATCTATATTTAGATTGCTTAAATATCTATTTAACATATCAAAAATGTACGCGAGATCTGGACGTGTACAAACTTAAACATACATAAGATTCCCAACTAATGAAGTAAATGAAATCTTCTACATTTTCTTATGTTCAAAATCATTCTTAAGGTACTATTTAAGACTAAACTTGTCTCCCGTAGTCACAGAAGTATTTCTTGGCTTGCACTGACTCATGTTATACTTTTTAAGTTTTTTTCCTATATAATTATTTGGTAATAATCTAAGAATACTTCGAGAACGATTCCAAAGTATTTGGATTCCTAATACAAAAGAAGTTTTATCAAGATCTTTCATCTCAAATTTGTTTGAGAGAAATTTCTTAGTCTCTTTAAGTAAGTCTATATCATTAGTGACAAAAAAAATGTCAGTAACATACATGACCACAAAAATATACTTATCCAAACTGAACTTATGATATACACAATTATCTACCAAATTCATCTTAAAACCAAACAAGATGACAACTTAATGAAATTTATGATACCATTAACGGAATACTTGTTTTAAACCACAAATGAATTTCTTAAATTTGCAAATCATTTTCTTTTCGTTATCTAATGCAAAGTATTTTGATTGTACCATATAGATTGTTTTATTAATGTCACCATTTAGAAATGTCGTTTTTACGTCCATTTGGTGTACCCCAAGGTCAAAATAAGCAACTAATGCCATAATAATCAGAAAAGAGTCTTTTAATGTAATTAGAGAAAAAGTCTCTTTATAATAAATGTCTTTTCTTTAAGAAAATCTCTTAACGATAAGATGAGGCTTATATCTTTTCACATTACTTTACGAATCTCTCTTAACTTTAAATATCCATTTGCAACCAATGAGTTTCGCACCTTTAAATAATGAGACAATATCCTAAACGTTATTCTCCTTTATGAATTTAAACTCGTCATTCAAGGAATCTATCCTCTTTCGAAAGTCAAAACTATTGATTACTTGATGAATGATTGGATCGTCATCCGTGAAGTCATTATCAACTTGACGTTCCTAGAGAAATACAACATAATCATTTAAAATCGCACTTCTCTTCTCTCTAGTAGACCTTCTTAGTAGCATTAGCTCTTGTTGGAATTAAGTTTGTTTTATTTGAATAGGGAGAGAATCAACATTGACTTGCTCCAGATTTGTCTCTTGAACAATGTCAAAAATTAATTCTTGATCATCATCAATAGTAACTGTAGGAAGAGAAATAAATTCTGCTTCAAAATAACGTCTTATGCCATATTTTTCCCCCTCAAACTCTACTTCCACAAGAAACCTAACGTTACACATTTCGAAAAATAACCTAGTAGTGGGATCATCAAATGTAAAGCCCCTAGATCTCTTAAAATATCTAATAAAATAAAAGCTAATATGTAACACTCTTAAAATTTATTTTGTAATTATTTACATGTTTATGAATTTTATTCCTAGACGAGTGTTACTGTTCCGAGCCCGTTGCGTGGATTTGTGCTTTTGGGCTTGGACCTTGTAAGCCGGCTTCTGTTGTGTGTCCCTGTGCATTGTGGCACTGTGTGTGTGGGCTCGAGTGTGGGGCCCACGTTGTGGGCCGATTGCTGTGGTTGGTGGTTGGGCAGTGGTCGTTGAGCTCGTGCGGGGTGCTGGTGGCTTAGGTGCATAGGTGAGCACGTTCTTAGCTACTTCATGTGCAGGGCTTTATAAGCTGCCCCCGCCACGCACCCTCGTCTCTCAATGTTCGCCCTATTCTTCCTCTTTCTCCTCCTCGGGCGCACACTTCTCCTCCCCCGCTTCCTTTTCCCTTCCCTTTCCACTCATTCCCCTCCCTCCCCACTCCTCCTTTCCCCACCCGTCACCCCTTTCTTTCCTCCACTGTTCCTTGCACTGGTGAGAGAAGGAGAGAGAAGTGAGAGAGGCAAAGGCACCATGACGCTCGATGTCGGCGTGGCTGGTGTCCCAGAGGTCAAGGGAGCTTCTGTGGATGTCGTGGTCGCCAGCGGAAGTCGGTGGCTGGCCGGAGGGCACGTTGGGTCGCTGGAGCTCGTTTCAGGTACGTATCCCCAATTTAATGTGTGGAAATCATGTAATGTGGTAGAAATGCCTATGATGCATGTAATCTAGGCTAGACTTAATGTTTTATAATTTATTATGAATTTATGAGAATTTATGGTGGATTTATTGGCATTTATGCTAGTTGTTGCGTTTTGGGTTGCTTGATTCTTATGCTTTTGCGATTTTATATCTTGATGCATGGTGAATGGATTTTGGTTTTGTTTGTGGGGTTTTAGAGTAAACTCGAGGGTCTACATTTAATGTTTTATATGAGATTCTTGGTGGTTATTTGGGGGGTCTGATCGGAGCTCCCACTTTAGGCGATTTTGAACAATAAGGTTTGGACCGTTTTCTGTTTTTCACAGATTCTATCAGATTATGTCCTATGGTCGAAATTCGGTCGTCCGATTTTGGACGGTCGCCCTAATCAAGAGATTTTGGTTCATCGAACCATTTTCGGTATACTGATTTTGGCCTGAGTGTTGACCATTGACCCGATTCGGTCGATCGACTCAAATCGGTTTACAGAACCAATGGTTTTCGACATCCCGAACCTGTTTTTGGCATGCCGAATCTGGGCCCAAATGTGTTTATAAAATCTGATTTCCGAGGGTTTTCCAGATTGGTTTGTTTTGTCCCATTAAGATGGGATTGCGAGCCGTCAGTGGTGGTCCTCGGAACACCTGATGTACCGTTTTGTCGAGGTTTCAGAAAAGTTTTAAAAGATATGAAAATAATTTTGAAAATGATTTCAAAGAGATGAGTTGGCAGATTTGGAAAATGGTTTTCCTAGTTTTTTGTGTGTGGGCCGAGACAGTGTAGGACCGTGTCGTCGGGACCAGGAAATGTGACGACATTCTCGGATGGTCGAGCGCGACTCTCTGGTTGAAGTCAGGGGTCGAGATACCTGAGGTTGAGGGGCGTCAGGTCCCGGAGGTATGAGACTTTTTGACTGTCATCTCGAAGCTAGGGTTGTAGTTCGTGGGTTGAGGTGTCTTGTGGTATGACGGGGAGGTATGATACTCCTACTATCGCTGTGAGTACTGAGGCTCGGGTGTTGTCGGGTGTAGACACCCCGATTTTGAGGTAACCTAGATATGAGTATCCTCATGTTGCTTTGGATGCGATCGGCCCTTAAACTGAGCCCCAAACCCACTAGCCAGAGCCCCAAATCAGAGATCTGTGAGCTGGTGTGGCGCACCAAGGTGGCGCACTAAGGTGGTGCACATAACTGGCTCACCAACCTGGCGCCCAGCTCTGGCTGCTGACCTTCCATCTTCTGGGTTGTTACTCTTGCAAACGAATGTGCCAACGAATATTCGAGGCTTTTCGTTTGCA
>JAMKQA010002175.1:0-25791 GCA_024699735.1 Posidonia australis | reverse complement strand
TTTTTGCATGATTTATTTCATGTTTTGGTTTTCCTTGTCTTCCATAATAGATTAGGTGGCGACTCCATTTATTTTGCTTTTTCGACGTGATTTTTGCCGTCCGATTTCGCATTCATTTGCGGAATCTCCTCGCCGGCATGGTTACACTTAGACTAGTTTGTCATTGTTTTTGTAGACGACGTATTGGTATACTCTCCAGATGTAGAGACTCATCATATACATTTGAGAAGCGTGCTAGGAACATTGAGGCAACACTAGTTGTACACCAAATTCTCCAAGTGCGAGTTTTGACTGAAGGAGGTTGCCTTATTTGGACATATTATCTCAGGAGAAGGTATCATGGTGGACCTAACAAAGGTGGAAGCTATTAGTAGTTGGGCCATACCAAAGACAATAACAGATATCAGAAGTTTTCTCGATCTGGCAGGCTATTACTGGAGATTTATCCAAGATTCTCGAAGATTGTTGCCCCATTGACCAGGTTGACTAGAAAGGAGACTCCTTTTGCTTGGAACCGACAGTGCGAGGAGAGTTTCACCTGGTTGAAGAATCACTTGGTCATGGCCCTAATTCTAACTTTGCAATTAGGAAGCAGAGGTTTCACGGTATACAGTGACGCTTATGGGACCAGGTTGGGGTCTATTCTGATGCATCACGGGAAGGTAGTAGCTTATGCCTCCTGACAGTTAAAGATCATGAAAAGAATTAACTTACCAATGACCTAGAGATGGCGGCAGAGGTGTTCACCCTGAAAATCTGGAGACATTATTTGTATAGAGAGCAATTTGAAGTCCTCATTAATCACAATAGCTTGAAGTATATCTTCTCATAGAAGAATTTAAACCTGAGACAGAGGAGATGGATGGAGTACATCAAGGACTATGATTTTAGCCTGTCGTACAACCTGGGAAAAGCGAATGTAGTTGCAGATGCGCTAAGCAGGCACACATAGGTCATGGCCAGCTTGATGATCAAGGAGTGGCACCTAATGTAGCAGTTGGTCGAGTGTAAGCCACGAAGACAGTCTCAGGGAGCAATGAAGACTCTATTGGTGAACCTATCAGTTCGTCCAAGGATGGTAGTAGTCATCATTGTAGCTTAGCAGTTAGATTCCTTTGTTAGGGACACCTGACAGAAGCTAGAGGTGGGAACAATGCCTCATTTTTTCAGTTGGCGTGGACAGTGGATTGAGGTATGATCTACAACTGTAGGTACCTCAGATAGAAGAGAAAAAGAAGAGTCTATTAAACGAGGAATATTGGTTCAGATATACAGTTCACCTAGGAAGCACTAAGATTTATAAAGACTCAAAGAGAAATTTTTGGTGGCCTGGGATGAAAGGAGAAATAGCGAAGTTTGTGGCAAAGTGTGCAACCTGCCAAATGGTGAAAATAGAGCATCAAAAGCCTGGAGGAACTCTACAACCTATGGATTTTCCAATCGGGAAGTGGGAGCAAGTGTTAATGGACTTTGTCACGGGATTGCCCAAAACCAAGACAAAGAATGATACAGTGTGGGTGATTGTCGACTGGCTCACTAAGTCAGCGTACTTCCTACCTATGAGAGTTAGTCTTCCCTTACCGCAGCTAGCCGAACTGTATGTGTCAGAGATAGTCAAACTTCATGGGGTTCCAGTATCTATCGTGTCTGACAGAGACATCAGATTTACATTCAGATTTTAGGGAGCTCTACAAGAAGCGTTTGGGATAGTATTGAACTTAATCACAGCCTTTCATCCCTAGACAAGTGGTTAGATCGAAAGGACTATCCAGACCCTAGAAAATATGCTGTAGGCTTGTGCCCTAGATTTTGGGATAGTTGGGAAGATCATTTGTCGCTTGTAGAGTTCACCTATAACAACAGCTACCATGCTAGCATCAGGATGGCGCCATATGAGACACTATATGGCAGGCCATGTAGGACACCCACTTGTTGAGTGAGGTAGGCAAGCAGCAGCTAGTGGGACCAAAGATCGTGCAATAGTATAAGCATAAAGTAGACCTAATCAGGAAGAGATTGCTTGCTGCATAGAATAGATAAAAGAGCTATATTGATCGGAGGCTTAGGCCCTTGGAGTTCAAGGTAGAAGATTTTGTCTTCCTTAAAGTGTCATCAACCAAAGGTGTGGTGAGGATTGATAAAAGAGGCAAATTGAGCCCTCGCTACATCGGGCTATACTAGATCATCAGAAGAGTTGGTGATGTGGCATACAAGTTGGACCTGCCTCCAGAGCTAGTCAGCGTGCACAACATCTTCCATGTGTTGATGGTAAGAAAGTGTTTGGTAGACGGGTCCAAGGTTATTCCAATGCAGCCAAAAGAGCTTTAGCAGGACATGTATGTAGTAGAGGATGCTATAGCAAGTCCTTAGAAATAAGACTATCCCTCTGGTGTTGGTCCAGTGGCGACACCATGGATCAGAAGAAGTAACTTGGGAACACGAGATAGATATCCTAGCACAGTACCCCCACTTGTACTATTAGAAGAGAATTTTAGGAATGAAATTCTTTTAAGGGGGTAGGATGTAATATCTATGCCCAGATTACCCAGATAAATGTAATTAATGTGAATTATTGTTCAATCTAAATAATTAAGATTAATGAAATGGCATTAAGATGAGATTGTTTTGTGTTGGACTCCCTCTAAGATATTGGTATTATCTCTGGTCTTTCCATACTATGTGATATTTTAGACTCTTATGTTCCACGTGTGAGTGAGTGGGACCTAGAGGAACTTCAGTCAAACGTGCACAGTAGGCCCATTTATTTTCTCTCCTCTTTTTCTTCTCCCATCGTCCACTACAGGGACCTCCATGCCTCCTCATGTCTCTCGCCATTCCTCTGTTCCACGCCATACCCTGCAGCGTCAGCTTAAGATTCAAGCGGTGTAGGGCAATGAGTGGCAGTGGAGAGGGAAATAAGATGAGAGGAGAGAGGTGGTTGACGGGGATAATAAGAGAAGGAGAATCTAGGAGAGAAAGAGAGAGAGGAGAAACTGAGAGGAGAGGAGAGGGAAAACTAAAGAAGAGAGGGAGAGAGGAGTGGGTACCGTCGGAGGAGTAGCTCGTCGGAGGACCCAGTGAGCCTGGAGGATGCCGAGAGGAGGGAGGGTTCATCGGTGTGGAGAGGATCGTCGGAGATTGCCATTGGGGTCCGCGTCTCCTTTCTCTTCCTCTTTCCTGTTTAAGCTTCAATTTGTGATATATGCCATGATTTAGTGTAGAGAGCATGAAAATGAGAAGATTTGAGTGGATTCATGGATGAATGTGATTCTTGAGAATTTTCCATGATTTTATAAGTAATTATGTTGATTTTTGGGATGCATGCTACAATATTTTAGAATGAGTTTTTTGGTTTTGAATTTTTAAAACTCAAGATATATAGGATGTTGTCAGTTGAAATTTGTCCCAAAAGAAAATAGACTTAACATGTTAGTATATATGTTTTATGTAGGATTTGTATTATGTCGGGGAGGGGTCTGTCAAAGACCCCAAGTCCAACATGGTCCGACCCAGAGCAGTTGGCCGTTTGTCAGAAAGACGGTTGATTCAGCATACCCAACTTGTTTGGTATGCTGAATCAACCGTCGACTAGAGGATTTCGGCATACCAAACAAGTTCGGTGTGTCGAATCAGGGCTTGGGTCACCTATTAGATTTCGGGCGATTCTCCATATGGAGGAATTTTGATCTACCGAATCAGTCCCCAGAACTAATTTTTCAGAGATTTTTATGTGAATGGATTTTTATGCCTAATTCATGTGTTTTTGGCATATTGTTAAGTAAGATTTTTCTAGAAATTTATAGAAGAAATACTTCAGAAGAAAAAAATAGTTTACACAAGGATTTCTGTAATAGAAAAGATTTAGAAAAGAGTTTTAGAAAAGAGAAATGCATGTTTTTAGAAAAGAGATTTTTGAATTTTTGAGTGGACCCTGGGTGAAAGAAACTAGGAACTCAAAGAATTAGTGTTGGCCCTAGGTGAAAGAAACTAGGTGCCAAGCGAGTTAGTGTTGGCTAGACCATGTGCACAATCAAGTGAGCTAGTATTGGCTAGGTCATGTGCTCAGCTAAGCGAGTTGGTGTGGTTAGGTTGGGTGATGCAGCTCGAGAGCTCGATGGGCTAGGCAAAATCACCAGAAAACTTGAAACACCAAGAAAAATAGTGGGGCGTTGGAAGAATGCATCCCCGTGTAAGAGAAAAGAATAGTGAAGCCTGTTGGCCATGACGGTAGATGCTCGCATGAGGTCTTTTACCGTGACGGTGTAGGAGATTGAAGTTAGTGCCTCTTCCAACTACATGTGGCTAGGTCACCTCTGCTGAAGGTGACACCAGAAAAAGAGATTTTCTGATTTCAAATTTAGAATCAGTTTTAAGCTAGAATCGAGCTTGATTTTGGCTTTTGAGTTTTAGCCAAATTCTAGCCAAGATAAGATCAGTGTTTTAAGGCTAGCACCAGCCAAGTTTGTGTTTTGCAAGATTTAAGACTTGAGATTTAGGTTGGATCCTAGCTTCAGAATAGTTTTCCAAGATTTATAAGAATAAAGCATGGTTTTTTAGGAAAAAGGAAAGAAAGTTTTGAAAGAGCATGTTTTGCCGAGATCTCTTTGAAAGATGGTTTTGTAGAATTGCAGTTAGAGTTTTGGTTTAGTAAAAACCTTATTAGAGTTTACAAAAAGGTTTTTATATCAATAATCAGAGTTTTATTTTGGTAATTAAGATTTAGAGTTTTGTTTGTTTTCCACTATTTTGTTGGGGACACGTATTGGGTGACTTAAAAGACACTCATGTATTTCAGTTGTTTTGTTTTCAGGTGCATAGTTGGAGTGTAGTCAATTTCAGTGCTTGTGTTTTAGGAGCCACTAGTCGCACATAGGTCTAGATAGTAGTTAGTATTTATTTTAAATTTTTGTTCTTGTTAATTTAGTAGACTCAAACTTAGATTAGTCAGTGGCACCTTGTGGTTGCAGGGTGTTACAATAATCCACCCAGTGTTTTTCACCAATAATGTGAGCACCCACCAAAAAAGGACCACCCACAACTTGTGAATCTTGGTAGGGTCTTTTGAGTTAAGGGTGTCCTACTTTTTAGCATAACTGAGGGCAAACAACAAAAAATCACTCATAATCAATCAACTTGCTTTTGATTAGAACTCTTTGCTTGCTTATGCATTACCTTGCAGATTCCTACCGAACATTTAGCCAAGGGCATGCCAATAGCTTCCTGATTAGCATACACATTAGGACACTAGCTAGCATGGGTTGACAATAGATGTAAACATTTTACTTAACTGCAAGTGCATAGCGTACTATGTAGTATATATGCAAGTACAGGTCGATTCCACAGAAAAAAGTGTTTTAAAAACAAAGATCAATTATCAATTATTGAAAAGAGTTTGAGAAAAATGATGTTTAAAACTAAAACTAGAATGTCAAGATGCAACTAAATTAAGTTAAACCTTGGGTTTCAAATCCATTTATGTGATTTTGAGAATGCATAAGTAAATTTACTTTATCGCTCGTTTTAGGTTTTAATATTTGATTAAATGATTTTTACCTTAACAAGCATATACTATATACTATACATCATAGAATATCAAGTAAGGAATAAAAATTACATAGAGTCAAATAAATCAAATGATATATGATATCTAAGATTATATACATAATTTTTAAACCATTATTCCCTAATCATAGACTAAAAAGAGAAATTCAATATTAACCTATCAAAGTTTATCGAATGATGAGTAATCTATGTAATATACATCTAGTCTTCATAGTCATAGCAATAAAGCACAAGAGAAAGAACAAAACTTACTCATAGCATCACAATTCACATAAACTTCATCTTAACCCTAGAACTAAAAACTTAACCAAGGATGATAATAAGTATTAAAATAAAAGATGAACAAGGAGAAATACAAGACATAATTAACAGAAAAAAATAAACTTATATTAACAAGAACCTAATATTACAACTGGAGCAATGTTGAAGAGTCTTCCACAATGATAGAGAAAAATTCTAAGCCTAGAAGGTGGAAGCTCCCCTAAGATCTACACAAGGGGTCCTTTTATAGACTTACAGAGATTTGCTTACGTCGGAGACAAATTCAAATACAAAATTTAATTTTTAATTTTGAATATAAGATATTTACAACTGAGTCATATCCACCAAAGACTAAGTCAAAAATATCCTATGCTGGCACCTAGGAGGTGCTGGATCTACATTTGGATGCTTAGGAGGCATCTACGTCAGCTAGGATCTACTCTAACTTCTTTCACTTGTTAGTTGATATTTTTCCTAGTATTTAGGTACGTGGAAAATATGCATTTGATCTTTTGATGTAGCTCTAACTTTTATGCGAAATGCTCTTCTTTTCTGACAAATTTATTATTTTCCCCTTTTTTTTACAAAATTCCTACAAAATTTACATAAAACACTTCAAATAGCATTATTTATATACAAAACAGATAAATATGAAAATAAAATATGTATGAATTATGAATTAATCAAATACCCTCATACCTAACATTTGCTAGTCCTCGAGTAAAACTATCTCTAACAAAAGAAAAAGAAAAAGAAAATTCTAACTCACTTTCACAGGAATCATGGTTGCACTTAGCACGTGTAATAAGCCTTTAAAATCCTAAGTTGTCATAGTGGACAAGTAGTGTCTCGTGAGGGTTTGCAGCAAATTTACCCACAAAATCTCAGAAGACAAGAGATCAAGGAATAAAGAAAGTCAAAAATAAAAAAAGGGAAAATTACACATTAACCTACTCAACTAAAAGATCTAAAGTTTCCTAGTATTTTATTCCTCTAGTTTAACCTTTGTTGAGAACCCTCATCTTATCATCGTAGAAACTTTGTCTTATTTTTCACATCATCTTCTTAAAAATTTATTCATATGTACCTTGTGTTTGTGTAGTAGACCTTAGCATAGGTTTTCAAGTCCAATTTTACCACATTAGCAATTTTATTTTATTTATTGGTGTTTTACTTTCTTAAACTTTATTCTTAGATATTCTTTGAGTGAGCTTTAAGTCAGTAGATCCCAAACCAAACGGTTTTAGGTCACCAAATGTGAAGACACCTCTAAGGACTTAATCACTCGAGTAGTTAAGGTCTTAAAGACAACACCTCATTTTTTAAAATCAACTAATCACCTTTTTATGTGAATACCAATGCTTACTGAGGCACGATACCTAGTTACTCTGTAAGGCCCCAAACCTGGGTACGCTACCTAAATCATAGTATCACAAGCAATGACAATAACTACAGCATTAATTAACTAAGGCTTACCTCTAGGAACAATGTGCGGCTAATAACTCCTATACGGGCACCAGAACTGAACTACACTACTTACACCAGAAAACCAAACAAAACACGCATGAGTGACATTCACGTCATCTAGTACGCACCGTACACAAAAAATCATAGTAAAATAGTAAGAAAATACAAACCTAGACTATTACAAAACGTGGTTTTCAAAATCCATTTCAAAACATCATTTGCTTTTAAAACGTTTGAAATCTCTATCCAAAACATGTCTTTTTCAAAAGCTCACCTTTTCTTTTTCAATTTATGCATCTTTAAGACCTTTTTATGTATTTCGAGAAATCCGCATTCTCTACTAGATCCAACCTAAAACACACAGCCTCATAGGGCTCAAAACAAAACCATATACGTTGGCTGACAACTAGTTAAAACATGATGCTTATTCTTTGCTAGAATCTAAAGACAAGACACAAGTCTAATTCTAGCTAAAACCACACATTTTATTTCTGTTTTTCTTATTAGTGTTACCTTGATCAGAGGTAACTGGACACACAAGTAGTAGGTGAGGAGACCATTTCCCCTACTTTTCTGCACTGCCGTAGTGAAGTTCCTCGTGTGGGAAGACACTGCCTTGGCCAACAGGCCTCAATTTCAATTCATATGCATAGGGATACATCTTTTTCTGACATCCCATCGATGACCCGAACACCTAGGTTCATATACCCCGGCTCAGCCTACACAGTCTCAAAACTTGGTAACCACGGTTGTATTTGACAATTGGATCCATGCCAATTTGTCGACACCAACCCCTCGTGGTTCCACACTGGCAACGACAGTCGTATCTGACAATTGATTTCATTGGAGTTTCATACTCCTACCACATTATCGACATCAACATCTCGTGGCTCTAGAACACATTATTATCTTCTTTTTCAAAACTCTTGGGTTTTCTTTTAAAACCATTACACATTCTTTTTTCATTGCAGGGAATCATTCCCAAGCCAATCACGACCTTCCATTGGGTCCTAGACTCAACGTCATACAAAAACCAGGCATTCATATTTATTATTAGGTCTCATGCCCAAAAATCACATCAAACCACACATTTATTAATTTCTTTCATTTTTAGGGCCTCAAGCCCAAACCATTCTCAAATTCATTTATTTGGATTTTATATTCCTCCATGGCATTTACATGGGAAAAACATGATTACCACATGTCCATTATCCATTTAAACCACCTATTTTTCACTTTCCAAAAATATTTGTTCATTTGGGTCAGGGGTCTACTTGGTAGACCGAACCATAATCGGTCGACCGAAATCCCCTGACTCGGTCGTCCAAAAACAGCCAGTCGTCCGAAACTACCTAAATTCGGTCAACCGAAATTGCACGATCGTCCAAATTCTTGTTAGATTCCCCACTCTGAGTCAAAAATGGGTGACCGATCCTTTCGTCGGTCATCTGAAATTCCTTGACCTGGTCGGTCGTCCAAATTAGTGGCTAAAAGCACATCTGGGCAGCAAGTCCGCATATCGAATCCAATTCGATATGCCGTTTTTTGTGATTGTAGAAAACGACCCAACTTCAACCACTCAACTCTTCTCCTTTTTGGAAGTGAGGGGCGGACCCATTAAATACACCACATAATTCTTAAATATAATATGTAGTGTAGTCACTCAAGTCTACTTCAAAACCCCTCAATCCATTCACAAATCCAATCATCATGCATCAACATATAAATTTCCAAAGGTAGCATGCTCAGAATTAACCCTAAACACAAGTATGGTATTTCCATGCATAACCCATATCAAAATCCCATGAAATCGCAGGATCTCAACACACATAGGCATTCCATTCAATTCCTTACCCATTTCATATTTTTTTCCCATTTTTTCATGCTTTTAGATTTTTTTAATCCCTTGTCTAAAACAGGAACAGAGGAGGGAGAACGGGACACGTACCTAGTCGAACTCCGACGAGCCTTGGCGGCCTCCCTACGTCTCCCTGGCCTCCAACGCAGCCTTGATGACCCACGACGGCAACGCACACGACTCAAGCCTCCTGAACCTTGCTCCTCCTCCATCAAAATGCAGGCACCTCTCCTTTCTCTCGCTTGCCACGACCCTTTCCTTCTCATCCTCCCCTCCCATTTATCTCCTTTGCCTCCTCAAATCCCACCAACCCTCCTCCGCCTGAGACGACAATGGAGGAGACAAGACGGGCACGAGGTCACAGTGAAGGCATAGGTGGTGGGGGGGAAGGAAAGAAAAGAAAGAGGAAGATGACAAGGGCTCGTGAGGGGGAGGGGAAGGAAAAAGATGAGAAGGAAAAGGAGGAAGAAAAGAAAGAAGAGGGAAACGACTGGCACGTAAACCGAAGCGATTGTGCATCCTACGATCAGACTCCACATTGGTCCCACAATACAGACAGGTGCATAGAAAGCCAACAAACCTCTACACACCCTAAAAACAACAGATTATCCATTGATAAACCATTTATACAATATTACAATTAATTACATGGTTTACAATTTTAAAAAATAGATAATCAGGTCTAGTTGTCACATACTCAGTGATTATTAGATGTTATTATTATTAATCATTTTTTCTCCTCTAATCATCTTTTTACGTGAATACCAATGCTTATTGAAGTACGATACCCAGTTACTCAATGATTAGAGATTTTTTTTGTATTGTTAAGGTGTTTTAGATCTTCCTTTATTCCCTATAGCTAAGGACTAGAGTGATAGTACATGATAAGGTATATATGAATTATCAATATTTTAGATGATACTATTTTTCAGATTTTTTCTCTGTAGATATTCCATTTTTGCATTACCCAGAGTTCACCTAGGATAGGAATCCTTGAGGTGCCTCAGATCACATGGCTAAGGAGCTTTAACCTTCTTCCAGATTTTCCCATAGAATTTTTGAAGTTTTCCGGGTTTTTGGTGCATCACTGTGGATTAAGATAAAAGACAGGGGACTAAACTGTAAAAGACTAAGATGTTGCCTGTTTGACAGGCAACAACATTAGTCACCATATCAAGAGGCAACTAGATTCTCAGACGCCAGTTAAACAGGCGATGAGAATCCTGGTCTTCTCTCTCATATAATTTGTCATCTCAGACCCTAATACGACATATGGACTATTTATAAATAATATCATGATTTTTCCTATAATTATTATGATTTCTATAATTCTCCAACATTTAAATAATATGTGTTTATCATATAAATCATTATAAATGCCAAATAACTCCAAAAAATTATTGAAATTTGGATGACTTGATAATTACGATCACTTATCTTTATTTGCTAAATATGAACTTTTTATGAGAAGTTATCACATCTTAATGTTATAGCGTATATTTAATTCATGATAATGCTAAAAAAATAAAGATAAAATACAAAAATCAAAATAATTATGAATCTAAACTAAAATAGCTTTATCCCTGATTTTAATTGATATTTTCTCGTAATCATTGAAGATTTGATTTTCAAATTCAATTTGCTTAACATTTTAAGTTTGATTTGAATTAGGAAATATATTCTAAATATCTCTTAATTACGAGAATGATTTTATATATTGATTGTGTTCACACTACTAACAGATTCATAATTTGATACTTTGTCATCTTAATTTTTTGCAAAAATTCCTTTCTAGTCTCTAGACGCCACATGCACAAGCGACTAGCTTACATGGAAGATTTAGTGCCAACAAGCTACCGATTCACCGCGTGCGTAGAATTTGGGGTCAATCATCTAGTCGCCTGTAGCAGCAACGACTGGATGATTCTGTCGCCTGTCTAATAGGTGACTACATCTAAACAGGATTTTTTGCCATATTTTCTCGTAATCATTGAAGATTTGATTTTCAAATTCAATTTGCTTAACAGTTTAAGTTTGATTTGATTTTGGAAATATATTCTAAATATCTCTTAATTACGAGAATGATTTTATATATTGATTGTGTTCACACTACTAATTGATTCATAATTTGATACTTTGTGATTTTAATTTTTCGCAAAAATTCCTTTTTAGTCTTTAGGCGCCACATGCACAAGCGACTAGCTTACATGGAAGATTTAGTGCCAGCTAGCTACTGATTCACCCCATGCGTAGAATCTGGGGTCAATCATCTAGTCACCTGTAGCAGCAGCGACTGGATGATTTTGTCGCCTGTCTAATAGGTGACTACATCTAAAAAGGATTTTTTGCCATATTTTTTATTTTAATCCTGGCCGTTGATCTATATCTCGTTTATGATGAGATCTGGAGCCCCCAAACTCTAAAAATAGACCTCCTAGGTCTTCAACCCAAAGGGAGGCACATTCTAAACCCTAAGGAGCTAGTAAAAATCTTATATCTTGTGAGAGAGAAAGCTATAGTCTCACTCTGTCTAAGTCTCCCTCGACATCTTAGATCCACAAGAGATCTCCTGTCCAATAGCCAAAGCACACTCTGAAGCTCTGTCCAGCTGGCCTCCACTTCTTCCAACCCCTACGTCAATGCACCAAGGGTGAAGGGAGTATCATTTCAATTATTCATTTCTTTTTTATTAACATAATCCATTGCATGACATAATATAGCCCATGACATATGCATGCGGGGATAACCCCCGATTAGTATTAGATTTGTTTGTTCATGTTATTTTTTGCCTCTTTTACTTCATTTACTGCAATTAAAACTAATCTAAATTTATTTTTCTGTTTATTTTGAAGGGAAGGAATACTACATAAGCACGAGGAAGCCGCTGGACGACACCCTACCATCGATTGAGTAAACTAAGAACCTGCATCAACAAATCAACTCATCTCCCGTAGGCGTCTTGTCAACCGGCATAGCAAAGGACAAGTGGCGATCACAAAGAACTATCAACGTGAGTGGATACTACGATAATTCTTTATCAACACCCCCATTTCCCCATCCACAGTCTTTACTCCTTGAATCATAAGGTTCTCAATTATTAGGTTTTACTTTTGAACTTCAATATTGAGTTACTTATTCACTTTTAATTGATTAGACTAATGTAGATAGTTTCTAATTTTTTTCTTTTTTGTTCTTTTTTTCCCATTTTTTTTAAGAAAGAAAAAAATTAATTCAAATTACCTAAAAAACTTTTCTTTAAAGGAAAAAAGAAAAGAAAAGACAACCACGATTAAAGAAAATGAAAAAGGCACAGAGAAGACTCCCTCCCACACCTAAATCATACATTGTCCTCATTTTATGCAATGAATGATATGATCAATGAAATAATATAAGATTAGAATAATGATACCTGATTCAGAACGAAATTCTTCTACTGTTAACAAAAGAAACGTTATGCACAATTTATATATAAATACATCCTAAGTTCAAGACCTTAAATAGCTCACATCCTTCTTCTCCCAGTTGGTCTACTAGAGCTGGACATTCTTATCTTAACTCCTCTAAGTCAGCTCTAGTTTGCCTCTGCTCCCTATGTATCCTTTGCAATCCCTCCCAAATGTAGTGGTTGAAATAGCTCTAAGAACTAAATGGAGGGTTATTAGTCTAAAAAATGTCACTCTTCTCAGTCTTACTAAGGGGTGACTCAGCTCTAATAATGTGCTCCTGAAACATATGAGGCCCTCATGGTGTATGAACAGTCAATCTATAGGAGTTAGACACTGTTTCTATTATTGCCATCTATCGCCATTCTTGAAATTCAAATGCAAATTGCTCAAGTGACAAAAAAGTCTTAACTATATCAATAATAAGAATGGGTAAGGGCAGAGTTGACTTTCTTCTAGTTCTCTTTACTTGAGTAATTGAGTCAAAAAGTCAACAATAAGGGTAGATCCTAGAATCCCTAGTCATTATCATATAAACAACATTTAGTGTAGGAATATAAAATAATGAAATGTGGGAACCGCCTATAATATTGTACCGAACCTACCTACAAGTTGTGTACACATTCTCATACATGGTGGTCTCTCTAATTCCCCTATCTAAGGTTAGAGCATAGTTTGGACCCATGTGTGGCAAATAGTGTCCTAAATCATCAGGAGGTAAATTTATAGGAGTCAAAGGGATTCTTGTGACATAGGAAATTAAGTCTAGAGTTACTTCAATATTAAGTCCACACCACACCAAGTAAATTACTCCTCTATCTAGATCAACATTACTCCAATCAAAAAAATTGTAAAATTCTTCCACTAAATGAGGTACCTGGTAATGCTCATTTGTGACATGCAACAAAATTTGTTCTCTAAAGAAACTACCATAAACTCCAAATATTTCATCAAAATTCTTCTATGGGAACACTCCCCTCTTATCATTATCATCCATTTTTGCTAATTAATCACACAATATGATATTAAATTTTTTCACAAAAAATGGCTAATAGGAAACTGAAATAAATGCTCGGCGTTAGTGGCTATCACACCCCCCCCCCCCAACGGCAAGCATGACGCCTAGTGGGCTGGTGGGCATCCGCAAGATAGGATCACAAATATCAAAGAAGAAAATAGCAGCAGGAATCGGGGTCTCTAGTGGTGGAGCTCCAGTAGTTGGAATGAGCAATACCTAACACCTACAAAGCGTCTGCTGGTGATTTCAACACCTGGCTAGTGTCGGTTAGGTAGTAGTCGTCGTCCGACGATGGGTGTTGTGGAGACAGAGGAGGGAGGAGGCTCGAGAGACGAAGAGAACGAGATTTTCTTTTAGGTTTAGAGTGAAGTGAGGACTTTTATGTTAAAAGTGGAAAATTTATCACTCTCACCCTACACTTATTAAGAATAACTCCCAGATTCTTCTTCTTTATTTATTTATCTTTTTTTGAATTTTTTTTTTTTGGTTTTTGACTCAAGAGGTTGAAATAAGTCAAATTTATAGACATATAAAAGACCCAACTATGTACATGTTTACAAATATTTTCACAAATTACCCAAGATATTGAAGATCATGAGGAATCATGCCCTCACCTTCTTTTTCAGTGGGTAATTCCAAGAATGGTTTTAAATGTTGACCTTGACCTTAAATTTCATCGTTTTTTGGTTTCTCAATTTCCACAGCTCTATGAGGGTAGACCACTTCCACTACATAAGGTCCTGTCCATCTGGACCTTAATTTTCCTAGAAATAAATGAAGCCTAAAATTGTACATAAGAACCTTTTGACCTAGTAAAAATGATTTCCTTAGAATTCTTTTATCATGAAAGATTTTGGTTTTCTCTTTAGTGATTTTTTAATTCTCATATGCTTTATTTCTCAATTCTTCAAGTTCGGCTAATTGTATTTTTCTTTTCTGCCCTGCTGATTCTAAGTATAGGTTTAATTGCATCATAGCCCAAAATGCCTTATGTTCTAATTCAACAGGTAGATAACAAGCTTTTCCAAAAACAAGCCTATAAGGTGACATGCCGAGGTTGGTCTTAAATGCAGTTCGATAGGCCCATATAGTGCATCATTCAATCTCTTTGACTAATCCTTCCTATAGGGTTTGATAACCTTTCTTAAAACTTATTTGATTTGTCAGTTAGACACTTCCACTTGACCACTAGTTTGAGAATGATAGGGAGTGACTAGCTTGTGAGTGATGGAGTATTTTTTCATTAGGGCTTCAAATGAATGATTGCAAAAATGTGTACTCCTATCATTAATGATGGCTCTTGGCACACCGAAACCAGAAAAATATTGGACTTAAGAAATTCTATGACAATCTTGTTGTCATTGGATTTGATTAGTATTGCTTCTATTCACTTAGACAAAGTCCACTTCTAAAAGGATACACAAATATCCATGAGAGTTGGAAAATGGACCCATGAAGTCAATCTCCAAGACATCAAAAATTTCTACTTTCAAAATTGGTTGTAAAGGCATCATGTTTTTTTGTGAAATCTTTTCTAATTGCTGACACCTATCACAACTCTTGTAAAACTCAAATGTAACCTTAAACATAGTAGGCCAATAGAATCTACACTGAAGCACCTTTGCAATAGTCTTATTAGGCCCAAAATGACATCCACAGGCCTGATCATGGCAAAAAGATAGTACACTCCTCATCTCATGGTCTGGTATGTATCTCCTAACAATTTGGTCAAGACAATAATTAAAAAGATATGGATTGTCCCAGTAAAAGAAATTTATTTGGGACATGAATTTATGCTTATCCTGTTTGGACCAATCTATGGAAGTGACACCAGTTACCAAATAATTGACTATGTTTGCAAATCAAAGTGCAAAATTAATTGCCAATAACTGCTCATCAGGGAACTTATCATTAACTAGAGGATCTTTGTATGGTTTAAGATTCAAACGGGACAAACGATCAACTATTACATTCTCACAAGCTTTCTTGTCCCTGATCTCAAGATCAAATTCCTGAAGCAAAAGGATCCACCTAATTAATTGAGCTTTGGCATCTTTTTTGGCTAATAGGTCTTTCAAGGCTGCATAGTCAGTGTAGATGATGATGTGGACTTCTATCAAGTAAGAATTAAACTTCTTTAAGGCAAAAATGACAGTTAAAAATTCTTTCTCAGTGATGGAATAATTCAGCTGTGCATCATTCAATGTCTTACTTTCATGGTAGATCACATGTGGCAACATGTCAATCATTTGTCCTAGAATAGTACCAATTGCAAAGTCAAATGCATTGCACATGAGCTCAAAAGGTTGGGTCCAATCAAGTGAGTGAGTGATAATAGCAGAAGTTAACTCCTTCTTGAGATGCTCAAATGCCTTAAGGCATTCATGGGTGAAGTCAAAAGGGATATCCTTGGACAATAAATTGGTTAGGGGCCTAGCAATATTGTTAAAGTTCTTAATAAATCTCCTATAAAATCCTACATGTCCTAGGAAGGCCTTAATGTCCTTAATTTTTGTTGGTGGAGGAAGATTGGCAATGAGGTCCACTTTGGCCTGATCCACCTCTATACCTCTTTTTGAGATGACATAGCCCAAAACAATACCTTGTTGGACCATGAAGTGATTTTTTTCCCAATTGAGTATCAAATTCTTTTCTATGCATCTTTTTAACACCAGCTCAAGATGATGAACGCATTTAGAAAATGTGGACCCAAAAATGGAAAAGTCATCTATGAAAATTTTTAGAAATCTTTCCACTATGTCAGAGAAGATGCTCACCATGCATATTTGGAAAGTAACTAGAGTATTGCAAAGCCCAAAGGGCATGCGACAATAGGCAAAGATTCCAAATAGACAGGTGAAAGTAGTTTTCTCTTGGTCCTCAGGAGCAATAGGAATTTGGTTATGACTAGAGTATCTGTAGACACCCTGATTTTAAGACGGCTCGTAGGTGGATCCTTTTGAAGATGTTGCTTTGGATGCGGAAAGCTTAACCACTTTTGAACCCTATTTGACATTAGCCTGAGATCATCGCACAAACCGACCATAAGCCTATGGTCCAGCAGCTAGGTGGGCGCACCAATGTGGTGCACCAAGTTGGCGCACCACGCTGGCGCATCGACGTGGCGCACCAAGCTGGTACACCATGCTGGCGCACAGCCACTTCTTAGGCTGCTGGCTGTTGGCTTTCCATATTCTGTGCTTGTAACCCTCACTTGCGAATATTCTTCATGAATCTACGCAAGGCTGTTGGGTTTCGAGGCCTTTTGCATCCCGGGAATTACCCTTTTCCTTTCTCTTTAAAAGGTCCCCTTGAAGGAATTTTCTGCTCTCTTAGCAAACTCTTGGCAAATTCTTAGCAAACCACCCACTCCTAGCGACCTGCATCCCAACTCCTAGAGCACAATCTCGCGTTCCTGAGCAACCCCAACCGAGTCCCAAAGCAACAAGGAGGAAATACCTTGAGCCATTCACGGAGGAGACACCCAAGGAGGTAAGGTCCTTTATCCATTTTTCCACTTAGATTTTACTTAACATTCTGAATAAAGCATGCAACTGAACTGATATATTGTATACATAGATGTTCTCTCATGCCTTCCTATGTTTTTTGGATATTCGTGATGCTCCCTTATATGTCCATTGATTCTCTGTCATGATAAATTTTGCACGGTGTGTTAACAATGAATCATAGTCTTATGTAATCGCATGCTATGGAACATGAACCGTAATGCATCCTTTTTGCATGTTTTATCTTTTCCACATGATCCCTGAGTCAATTAAATTACTGTATGAATCAGACAACTCATCAATAGTGACTGTAGTCTTTGTGATCTATGAATATGCATGGCTTGAGGAGAGAGTGATAAGAGGGTTTTTATGCTCATTTGTTTAACATGATTAAATTCTTTGGCATCTATCTTAATGATTTGGGTAATCAGTAACCTAGTTGGTTGCATACATCTGGTCCAGGCTCTGAAGTCAGACCATAGTCTGGAATAGAGTATCGGGGGCGCACCAACCTAACGCACCAGATGGGTGCACCTAGCTGGCACCCCATCCTTACGCACCAGGCTGGTCAGGGTGCAGGCAGCCAACTTTGCATCATAATCTACATGCTATTCTGAATGTCTTGGACTTTGATTTTTCTGATGTTTGTTCTCTGATATATCATGATCATTTATGCATCATTTCAACATATAATAGCCCTGCTTGTTTTAGTTTTGCATCTAGTGTAGTCAGCCTATTACTGGGGTATGGTGAACTGGTTGCCCAATGGACTCCTGTTTGAGGAGCTCTTATGCAACAGTCCATGCTCCAGAACTGGGTAGCATGGTGAAACCCATTAGCTTTATTCAGAGTAGGGTTGTGTGAGGCATATAGCTCTTGAGCACAAGACCCATATCATGCTTTCTTGGGTTTCTTGTTTCCTTTATGACCTTATGGAAGAGGGGAAACTCACTCATATATGATCATGTCTTTTAGAGGTCCATGGTGCATTTTCAGATGGTCTTATGCATGTTTGCAAGGTTTTATATCTCATGGCACATTAGTCTAGCTTACTATCTGACCTGCATTTTGATAGGCGCACCATATCGGCGCACATAGGTGGTGCACTAGACTGGCGCACCACATAGGTGCACATGCCTGTTTTTTCACTACACACTGTAGTTTTTGGCATGGTATTTAGCATGTTTCCTGATTTGCTTTGCCTTTGGTTTTCTTTGGGTGTGCTCTTGGATATATTAGGAGGACTCCAGTCTATTTTCATCCACATTTATGCATGGTAGCTTAAGTTTCGCATATAGCAAAGTGAGGGCGAAAGCCACTCGGTGTTATATGATCTTTCGTCATATCCGTGCAATATCTTTGCACCAGTGTTTGATCCACCACTTGGGTGACCTTTCTGAGCATTAGGACACATCCTACAGTCCCTCTACCCACGTTTAGCATAAGGCACCACTTGCATGTAGCATTGCATGGCATATCGCCCTTGAGCGTACATAAATAGGCTGAAAAGCCAACATTTCATATAAGTAAACGAAAAAACCCATGAAAGACCGATTTTGTCGGGCGCACGAGGGTGCCTAATACCTTCCTCGTGCGTAACAGGGATCCTTGCCCATTTTCTGGTTAATGTTGACCTTTTCCATTGGTTTTATGGCATGGTTTTAATGTTTTAAAACGGTTTTCCTCGTCTCCCATTTTCAAGTAAACTAGGTGGCGACTCCTGCATTTTTATCATTTGCTTTTTATTGTTTTGTCGTGACTTCGCTGGTCCTCGCGCATTTGGCCTTCCGTGCCTAGAACGAGGTTGTTGCCAGCAAGGTTACAGGAACTGGCGACTCTGTTGGGGACAACCAGGTCCTGGCTTTCGTTTTGGGTTTTTCGTTTACTTTGGCCTTTCTCCTTGTTTGCTTGTTCCCCATGCTTTGCTTTGGTTGTCTCTTTTTAATAAGCTATGTCTTCCTTTCATGCATGCCTTTTGTATGATGGGTGTTTTTTTTTTTACACATTTGCTATGCCACCACTTTTGCACATAACATGCACATGCTTTTTGTTTGTTAATATATGGTTGCTTTGCATGTTTTCTTTCTTTCTTGTATATGCATGTTTAGGAAATTAGAGACATGTTTTCTCTCCCCATTTGGTTAATAAGGCATAAAAACCAAAATTAATAAATCAGACACAAACTAGTGACAAATTGCAAACTTTCCCCCATGGTTAAATAAATTTGCAAGTAAAAGACTTAAAGCATATTTTGCATTCATCATATAGGGCATGCATCTTCTCATCTCTTGAGTCCACTTATTGTTTGCGAAGGACATTTCCCAGTTTTCTCATTCTATGGCTTTGGCGTGGGATGAGATATTGGTATGTCCCCCCTTGTCTGGGGTCGTGTCGGAGTTAGTAGATGGTACAGTTTACTACTTTGGTAGAGGACGAGGCCCCGAACGCATCACCTGTTCACTGCCTAAGATTTGGCTAGGATTTAGAATGAGAACCTTTACTTTCTAACATTAAGTCGGAGACCCATTTACTCCTGTGTGAACCCAGAGTAGACAGCTTGGTAGGACACCCCTAGATTGTGAGGGAGTGCATGCTAGAAGCACTCATGCATCCGCATTCATACCACCATAAGCATTGCATCTTTTCTAACTTGTTTGTTTGTTTTTGTGCAAAGAGTACCTGTCAGTGTGCGAGTTCCTTAGCTAGAGCTCGAGGTTTTTCCCTTTCGCTGACACCCGACGCGACCCGGTTCTCTACCGCATCTCCTGAGTTATCTGTCACCTTTGACGATAGCTCGTCCTAGGGTTTATCCTCTTGTTCCTAGTCGCAGTCCAATCCATACCCACTCGCAATCCGCTATAGCCCAGCAAACCAGCGAGCCCCTTTCCTCTGCTCTCCTGGAGGAGGTCCCCATTTCGGCGTACCCTTCCTTCATCTTTGTCCCTGTTGTCATTGTTGCCTCCACTTTTGCCTTAGCGTCCGTAGGACCTCCGCCATCTCAGTTTTGTGTCCCTGTGGCTACCCCACCTTCAGGACCTTCAACTTGGTCTTTTGAGGCTTTTGGGGCCTCAGCAGTTGAGTCTCTTCCCTTGACCCTTCCCCAGGTATCTTTTACTGCTCCTCCTCAGGGCTACGTGTTTTCCAGCCTCCCTCCGACTGTGGCTATTTCTATAGTAGCTTCTCCCCAGTTTGGACAGTTGGGGTCTCAGCTTCCTGACTCCTCTGTCCCTGTTTTGCCTCCATCCTTTGGAGCCCCTAGTGATGATCCCGTGACCACGCAACTGCAACAAATGTCGGCCCTCGCCTAGCAGTTGCAGGGATTGGCACTAGCATTTCAGCCCTTTTCAGGTTTTTCCTTCTTGTCTCCCGAGTTGCCTCTACAATCGGCCCTAGGACAACAGATTGCACCCACTGCACCACCCCCACAGTCGTCGCCATCCTTCGTCTCTCCGGTGATAGGGGTGTCGACATTGCCTTTTGCGACACCGCCACAGCACCCACCACAGCATCCATCTCCATTATCTGGTGGCCAGCCTTCCAGGCTGGTGGGAGCACAGCTCGTCGTGAGCGTAGTACCAGGGGCCATTCTGATCCAACAGCTCTTGCTCCCGCATTTTGCACCACCCCCTGCCTTATCCTCACCCATGTACTAGACACAAGCATCTTCTTTTGTCCCACATCACACAACACCCATGCACGGGTACACTGGCCATCGTGCCGTAGCACCAGACGACGGAATGGTGGATCCGGAGGACTCCTTAGGGGCGACCCATATAGTGTACACGGCACCTACCTCGGATGCACAATCTGCTACTACAGTAGTTCTAGACGCTTTCCTTACGAGGGTGAATGATTTGGAGTGCACACTTCGACAAGTGCAGGGCGGGGACCGTCCGTCCTACCAATTCTGGGACCTCTGTTATTTTCCAAAGGCGACTCTCCCTCCGAACTTTCAAATCCCGGAGTTCGAAAAATACAATGGTAGAGGTTGCCCGATTTCCCATCTTAAAGCCTATTACGGTGACCTTGCCCAGCTCCAAGTTGACGAAAGGTTGTTAATCCGCATTTCCAGAAAAGTATTTCGGGGCCCATGTTGAAGTGGTTCACTTCCCTCGACATGGCCACCATTAAGACTTGGGATGACCTTATGCAGGCGTTCCTCGAATAGTATTCCTTTAATCTAACCTAGTCCCAAAGCGTGAGGACTTGGTCGCAATTAAGTAGAGGCCCCAAGAAACATTTGGGGAGTATGTTGGACGTTGGCGGTCCTTGGCTTCGCAGGTCAAAGGTAGGCCCTCCGATGAGGAGTCTATTGAGATCGTGATCCGAGGAGCAGAGCCAGTAGTCGGGGCTTTACTCAGCATACAGCCAGTCACCACTTTTTTTGCTTTGCTTCCGGTGGGTGCCTGTGTTGAGAGTTCACTATGTGGCGGCAGTTTTCCAGCACTCTCTGCATTTGCCAAACAGGTCACTTCCTCACATTGTGGTGCTAGCAGCAGCAACAACAACAATAACTATAATGCCAATCCACCCAAGAGGCGGGACCCCTCCAGGGATGTAGTCTCTTCTATTAGATCCCCTGCTGCATCAACAAATGTCCATCCGCCCCCTCAGCACCAATTAGTTTATGCACCCGCACCCACACTTGAAGCACCTCATGCATCACACATCACTCCCACTGCCACTCCAGTTTATCCTACCCCACCTGTGGGGATGTGCCCGCCATTGGCACATCCGCAGCAGAGGCGGTAATGCCGTGACAAGCGCCACTATACCCTAAAGTGGAGCCGTTGAGCATGGTATTCCCTAAAGTGGCATCCCTTTTGAGGCTGCTTGAGATTCGCCCGCCACCAAGTCCTCTTCCTGCTTGGTATAATGTGAGCACGTTCTGCAATTTCCATCGAGTCGCAGGCCACTCGACTGATAATTGTCTCACACTAAGGAACGCAATCCAGGACTTGATTGACCAGAAGGTCATCGTTATTAGCACGCAGGTGGCAGGCCCCACGCCCACATCAACAGCCACACAAGCACCACCAGCACAACCCCAGGGAGCAGCAGGCCCCTCGAGAGTCAATTCCATCTTTCTTGTTGATTCTATCTGATCTGTTATTCGTCCTACCGTTTTTATTCATGATGTATTCTTCCCTTTTCCACGTCAAGTTGTATCTATCCTTCCTTGGTGATTCCGAGGAGTCAATTAGTTTGATCCGTTCTACCATTGAGGTAGTCTCTGCTCTAGCTCCAAACTTCGTCCGCTTCGAGCCTTAAACCTGTAATGTTCTGTACCGTGTCAACCAGTTTGAGCCGGTCAATTTAATTCCTGCCCTTGAACATTCGTAGTGACCCCCGTTTGATGGTTGAGAACTTGAGTTGCAAGTGGGGATACGAGAAAGGAACCCCTTGGGTGATACGGCAAAGGAATCGCCGAACCGGTCAAGGTGGAAGAACGGAGAGAGCACGAAAGATTGGGATACGAGTATCAATACCAACAGAAGAGACCCCTGCTCTCCAGTAAGTCCCTAAAGATGATCATTTCCCGCGTTTTGACTAACTTTACCAGTGCAGGCGTCTTGAATCCAAGCCAGAGTTTGTTCACAGCCTCAATGTCACAGTAGCTAGCAGTTTGGATTTATTCAGAAGAATTTTTCCAGAGAATGATCATTCAGAGTCAGACCTACGAGCAGTTTCAGAGTTGTACAGTGCTGGCAGAGTTAGAACAGTTGGTAGTGCGTCAGGTTGCAGCAGCACAAGATCCTGTTCAGAAGGCAGACTCAGGAGCCTGATAGATGACACAGTTGAAGATATTTTGTTCCAAGAATAATTGGAGGTGCTCGTAGAGGACTTAGCTGAGCACGACAGAATCAGAAAGGGAAAACAGTTGTTTCACCACTGCAGCCTAAATCACCAATACCAAGTTTCAAGAATCGGAGAAAGTTTTCGCTGGATCGATTATCGTCGCCCATCAGCGCCCCTAGCTGGAAAAGTAATACAAGTGATCGTCGACCACTCCCAAGCCTTGCAATACATTCCATTATAGGCCATGCATTGCTATGTTTCTTGTTTATTGCATCCGCACATCACCTAAATCACATCATATGCATTGTATTTTCCTTTCGTTTGCATTGTAATTGTAATATGAACATTCGCATAACCATTGCCTGATGAGGAAAATCAGGAAGCCAGCCTACTTAGGAAGAGTTTTCAATCTCCTCACGCGTTACTACCTGTGTGACCTAGGGAGTGAGGGAGCCAGTATTCGTGGGAAAGTGGAAGAAATGTACAAATTCCTAAGGGGCCTTTACCTCCAGAGGAAGAAAAAAATGATAGGTCGTGAGTGAGAGTGAGCCAATAAAAAAAAATCGGAGCACAAAAGAAATAGGAAGATAGAAGTTGGCTCTAATGAAAGAGGTATGCAAGACGACCCTATCCCTATCACATAACTTGGAGAGGAGTCGAAGTATACATCTACCAAGCCCATATGTTCGAAGGGACTAGCCACCCCTTTTACATCAGAAAAAAGAGAGAGCAGCCACCCCTCAGCCTAGGTGTTTATTACCTTCAAGCAGAGATAGGGTCAGTCAACATGCCTTTGAGGGAGTAAAAAAAAAACGAAAAAATGAATTATCGAAAAAAGTAGGTATAGGGCGCTAGGAGTTTGGCATGGAGCCCATTTTATCCCGAAAGCCCATTGGTTGAGTGAGAGCCTCCATAAACCCAGGGATCTAGGTAACACCAAGTGAGTTGAGGACATTCTAGTTCCTTGTAGCAGGCAATGAATGCTTCCTCGGCACTGAGGGCATATCTTCTATACACCATGCATAAATCTTACTTCCATCTTATGAGTCCTGCATAAATCATTTGGCATTCAGCATTTTTGATCGCACCACTTTTGCATTTTGCATCGCTTTGCAAGGAGTTTGCCCACGTTCTAACCAGGGGCATGCCAGCTGCCTTTTTGAGTCGAAATATTTGCAAAAAAAAAGGGGATCTTCAACCAAGGGCATGTTAACTACTTTTTGGTTGGAAGTAGGTTTTTGACTAGGGGCATGCCAGCTGCCTTTCTAAGTCAAGGAGATCATTGGGACAGTACTACTTTTAGGAGCATGAAAATGAGGCTTCTCACAAGCACTTCGAGATAAGCCTATCAGTTGACGTAACACAGAAGCATAGCTGTCACAGCACATAAAACTGGCTGGTGACATGTACAGCAATAGCCCGTGGATTCGTCAGACTTCTTCCAAGGCGAGAGTAAGCTCTGTTTGCCTAAAGCAAAATACATGGAAAGTGGGTTTCCAGAATCTAATCGCAGCACATAACAAGTGCCATTTCACTTCAAACTTGGCAATATACAACGAGGATGATATGCATCAAACCCGCAAATGTTCACGATCCTCAGCAATTAGTGCACCAATCAATGTTTGCAGGACATCAAAACAGTGTTTTGGTGTCACCATGGTTAGATGCCCCAGTTGTTATGATTTAGAAATTATCTAGTGGGCCCCGCCATATACAACCGGTGCAAATATCTTAATTTCCAAGGTCTAAAGAGATGAATGGCTGCAAGAACTACATTGTTATCCTCAGCACTTAGCAGTTTGCAAAATGCAAAAGGCAAACTGTCAAAAAAATAAGCACACAGCCTTCCAAAAATTCACCAAGTGGGGTAATTTGTAGAAAACCCCTTGACAACGTGAAATTTGCAGAATAGCCCACAAAGGATGCGACAAATCACATTTGAGCAGGAACTTGCAAGCACTCAGCAGAATTTCAAATATTAGCATCACAGTAGCAATACAACCATCGGAAGTTTGCCATATCAGGCTAATTTGCAATAAGGCCCCTCTAGTTTCGGGAAATTGCAAATACGCCCCAACTTTTTGCGAAACTCGCAAACAAAGCCAATTGAGATCGGAACTCCAATAAGGTTCTTTCAGAGGATATTGCATATGCATCTCAGCAAGCGCACCAGTTTCTGTGCCATAGAGCCAACAACTAGCACAATTACGGTTCTGCCTTCCAGAGTGCAACTGAGCCAGCTTCCTTCCTAGAGGACAATCCAGGGTTTATCGCTTTCTTTTTTTGGGTTATCGTTCCGGACAAATGAGATCTTTCTATCCCTTCTTTTTTTCGGATTTTCGTGGACGCAAAATCCTTGTGTTTGACCTTTGACCGGGCGGTCAAGGTCATTTCTTTTCCTTTTTCCTTGGATTTTCGCGAGCGTGAGAACCTTTTCCTTAGCTTTTGACCGGACGGTCAGAGTCGACCTTTGGCCAGGCGGTCAAGGTCATTTCTTTTCTTTTTTCCTCACGGACGTGAGATCCTTTTCTATGGCTTTTGACCGGGCGGTCAGAGTCGACCTTCGACTAGGCGGTCGAGGTCATTTCCTTATCCTTTTCTTTGGCTTCTGACCGGGCGGTCAGAGTCGACCTTCGACTAGGCGGTCGAGGTCATTTCCTTATCCTTTTCTTTGACTTCTGACCGGGCGGTCAAAGTCGACCTTCGACCGGGTGGTCGAGGTCGTTTCCTTATCCTTTTCTTTGGCTTCTGACCAGGCGGTCAGAGTCGACCTTTGGTCGGGCGGTCAAGGTCATTTCTTTTCTTTTTTCTCACAGGCGAGAGATCCTTTTCCTTGGCTTTTGACTGGGCGATCAAAGTCGACCTTTGACTGGGCGG
>JAMKQA010002174.1:0-25678 GCA_024699735.1 Posidonia australis | reverse complement strand
TGATTGCCGAATGATGCCTCGACTCAATCATCGGTGGTGGAGGGACTAAGTGACCTGAAATAGCGCTACTCTCAGAAGCATGCAGCTTATAATATCTCAGCTCTCCTTCAAGTTGAGCTATAATGTTGTTGTTAACTCCCAGGCATTGCAGAAAAGATAGTTAAAATGACAGTAAATATTACAAGTATGCACAAGAATTGAAGGCGAAGCAAAAATGACTATACTACTTAAGTTCTATCTAGTTGCCTCCTCAGTTCAGTAACCTCAATAGTTGAATGAGCTGTTGGCGAGGCCCGTTTCTGCTCAGACAGCTTGGCCACCTTTGCATCCCTTGCCTCCAAAGCACGAAGGCACTCCTTAGCAAGCCGACATGCCTCCTTCAACTACTGGCCAGGAGAAATCAACTCTCCTTCGAGGTGTAGGGCGCCTCACCTATTATAACTAAATGTATATGCCTAGCTATAACATGCAATAAAAATGTAATGCGATATACAAAAGCATTAAAAAAGAAGAACTCCCTTTTAATGCATGATATACAAGATGAAGACATGACGTGGTGAGAGCTTTAGAAGACTTAGTCTCTCCCTTAGAACTTCTCTACTCTCTCACTCTTAGAATTCTCTCTTATGATTTTCAATCCTGCTCTCTTCATCTTCTTAAATTCAATATCCCATGTTGTAGCTAGGCATGTTGTAGAGGAATGATCATATTTTTAGAATTCAAGGTAGAAATATATCCTCTATATTTCATTAAATATTACATCTTACTTATTATTAGATAGAAAATCTTGATATTGGACAAAGCTCTGCCACTTCTCCCATGGCACAAACAATCTGTCAGATGTAGCAGGTTTGGGATCATAAACATCCAACTCAAGACACTATGCTTGTTGTGGATGATGCTACACTTGTAGTTGTAGATAGATCTCAAGTAACGATTTCATTGTTCATTGTTGCTCTGAGACCGGATACTTCAAAGATATAGGACCTTGTTTGTGTCTTTTGAAATTTGTTCTTTTCCAGAACTATGATGTTGGTTTACAAACTATTTTGCTGTGCCCTGTCTAGTACATTTTGATATGTAACTTGTTTAACCTCCTACTCTTTTAGAGAAAGAACACTTGTATTTTTTTTTTGAGTACTTGGTGATTGTACGCACAGCCAAGTATATTTTTAGAGTAATATAAATACTTTGCTGCTTGTAAAAAAGAAAAAAAGGGAAACAATAAATAACATTCGGGTCCTTGATCAATCTAGGGTTTTAGGTTTAACAACGCCAATCACCTTGGTGCGTTATTAATATTTGAAGGCAGGCAGGCAGCCCGAGCCAGGGCCTGTTTCTTCATTCATTCCACTTGCTCCACTGCAGTTACTTCCGACTTCTTCCCATCATCACCAAAGGAAGGAAGGAAGGACGGAAGGAAGAAGAAGACGAAAGAGGAATGGGTTTCCACATGCAGCCGTACGGGATCCAGGCGATGCTGAAGGAAGGGCACAAGCACCTCTCCGGCCTGGACGAGGCCGTTCTCAAGAACATCGATGCCTGCAAGCAGCTCTCCGTCATTACCCGCACGTCTCTCGGCCCAAATGGTAGTACTATTGTTATTCGATTTTTCACTTCTTTCTCGTCATCGAATGGAATATTGGAGTAGATCCCACTACGTTACATATTTATATATACACACACATCATCTTACTATTTTTCACTTCTTTCTTGTTAATAAATGGAGGCATGAACAAGATGGTGATTAATCATCTGGACAAGCTTTTCATCACAAACGATGCGGCCACCATCGTCAATGAGCTCGAGGTCCAGCACCCTGCTGCTAAGATCCTTGTTCTCGCCGGCAAGTCGCAGCAGGAGGAGGTTGGGGACGGGGCCAACCTCACCGTGTCCTTCGCTGGAGAGCTTCTACACAGCGCCGAGGAGCTTGTTAGGATGGGTCTACATCCCAGCGAGATCATCAGCGGCTACACAAAGGCTATTGCCAAGGTTGCATGCTTGCTTACGTTTCTTTTGCTCAATTTCGTTTCCAGTCCGTTACTTGTAAATACAAAAAAAGGGATTTCTAATGTTTGGAAACAAACATAGATACTTACATACACTCACCATTTCCTCCAGACGGTGGATATTCTCGATCAGCTCGTAGAGAAGGGATCTGAAACAATGGATGTGCGCAATAAGGAAGAGGTCATATCTAGGATGAAAGCCGCTGTTGCAAGCAAGCAGTTTGGTCAGGAAGACATTTTATGCTCACTTATTGCTGATGTGAGTTTCAGTTACCTACTGACTTCTGTTTATACATATACTTCCGTTTTGGTATCTTGATTTGTATCAACGACATGTGCTATTTGTCTCTATTTCTGTTCCAGGCGTGCATCCAAGTCTGTCCCAGGAATCCAATGAATTTTAACGTGGACAATGTTCGTGTTGCAAAGCTCATTGGAGGTGGCTTGCACAATAGTTCAATTATCCGTGGAATGGTTTTGAAACATGATTCAGTCGGGAGCATCAAGAGAGCAGAAAAGACCAAGGTTGTGATACTTCTCTTATTTATTGTCTGTTTTTACTTCCTTTTTCATTATCTTCTAAATGGTCATGGTGAGTTAGATGTCCTTTCTGAGTGTGATTACCACTCTAATAGGTTTGCATGCATAGTTGGCTTCTTTATTGTGCACTAAGTCATGTGAGGTACTCACTATGACATGCGCAATCATCAAATTTTTTATTTATCTCATGCAAGGTGTTCAAAGTGCCCAGGTGGTAAGCCATTGGCACCTAGATGACACTTAGCTGCCATTGATAAATTATATATAAAATGAAATTCCATATTTTCCCCCTACATATTATGTTATTATATGCAACTATGCATTGATCTATTCATTCCAAACTCAATTAAACACTAAAACATTGGAATATACAAAAAAAAACAGCAAGATTTAAATAAAATATAATGAGATTTCTAAATATGCAAAAGAAAGAAGAGAGAAAGATGTGGAGTGGTCGGAAAACACTGCCAGAGTGGTTGCAAATTCCATCAGAGTGGTAAGAATTGGGTACCAAAGGGAGGAGAGTCACTGGACAACTGATCGGAAGGAGGGGGAGACACAATGGAGAAGGAGTTGGTGGGGAAGAGTAGGTTTTGGGACCTATTTCTGGGCCTTTTTGTCTTTCCACAGGGCCTGGATTCTCATGAAATCCGGATGCATCTGAAAAATTAATATGTCTGGTTGGAAACACCTACCTTGCTATTATGCCTTGCCACCTTAATAAGTATAATTTCATGTGATCATGCATTGCATTTCAACAACTATTTTTTTATTCTGAAATGTCAGTGATAGTAATGGTGGTCAAGTGGTAGGAAGAGGGCATCGGAGGGAGGAGAGTTGCTGGAGGAGTGATCGGAAGAAGGGGAGACAGATGGGAGGAGGGGTTGGCGGAGAATAATAGGGTTCAGCACCTATTCCTGTCCCTATTGATCCATATGAAAAATTGATTTGTGGCTGGATGTTGAAACACCTATCTTGCTTATTATGCCTTACCGTCTTAATAAGTATACTTTCACGTAATGATTTCTAATGCATTGCATTTCAACAACTATTTTATTACCTGGAAATGACCGTGGTAGCAGTGGTGGTCAAGTGGTCATGATTAAGACAGGTTTAGTATTGTCATAATTAGTTTCCCTTTTGTGATCCAATTTATACAGAACAACTTGAAAAGTGCCATACTCTTAGACTATTCTAGTTTCAGATTTTATGGAAATATTAATTCAAAATAATGCTAGATCACATAAGAGACACTAAAAGGTAACAGAAACTGATGAATAAATTTGTCTTAGTCCCTTTGGAAAGTTGGTGGGATGCTTACCTACTCCAAACATATTTTGATGCCAAACCTGACAAATTTATGTAAATTTTTGGCTGAAAATGGGTGGGGCTTCTGAACCATATGATACTTTTGATTTGTCTTTTTTGACCAGCATTGGTTTATCTGAGGATAGGTTCATTGCCTCAAAGGAACTTCGTCTTCAAGGGTATCTGTATCTGCGTCTGGCTCATCGAAGGAACTATGCAAAACTGTAGATGGTGTTTTGGTAATTATGCATTTGACTAAGACGAACCTTGTCATATTAGGCAAGTAGTAATAGAGAGTTTTATCTAATGACTGTGCGTATGGTGTCATCTAGTGATATCTAAGTATCTGACTGAAGCTAGACTAACATGTGATAGGCAGCTTGCACTTCTGGAAACAAATGGAAATCACTTGAAGGGATCTACTGCAGAGAATCGTGGTTAATATTGGTGATGGCTCTACAACTGTAACCTTTTGGTTGTGATTGCTATAAGGTGCTAGTTCTCATGGGTATTTTTCTCTGCTATTTAGATTTCCTAGGCAGCCATAGTGCCACACAATGCATTGGGAGTGAAGTGGCTACTTAGATTGCCATATGGGTTGATGATGGTGTGTCAACCAACTCTTTAAGGAACTTTAAGGACAGGTAGATCTGTGGACTCAAAAATATGCTAGATGCACTTACACCTCAGAATATTATCCTTGAGAAGTGCGATTGGATTATGCAGAAGTAATGTAATGGCAATATCTATTATGTCATCCTTTTTGCATCTATGCTAATGAAAGCTCTAGGGGCTTAACAACAGTTGAAATTGGGTCTCTGATTTGGAAACTCTCTTCCTCCCTCAAACTATGTATGTTTGTGTGGCTTATAATAGCAGGAAGTCTTGCTACTAATGCCTTCATAAGGAAATGGGACTATGCTTATGTAATCTGTGCTCTTTACTGCAGAAACATAAGATTTAAATGTCTTTTCTTTTTGGAGGTGCTTCTCTGCATGGCTGTTTCAAACTCCATGGAAGACATCTTATTTGACCATTATTAACTCTGATAGCGGTCTTGTTTGGGACTGTATGCTTTCTCACCTAGTAATGCAGGTGCCATCATTCTTTGTTATGCCCATGCAGTGGCCTGGACTATTTGGATTGAGATAATCTTTGAGGACAAGGAAGCTAATAGGTGGATGCTACTGTAAAAGCCTAGGTTTGGGCTGATGGAAATTAGTTTTTTTTTCCTCATTTGTTTGTCTCCTTAGTGCTCCTTCCTTCCTCTTTCTTATTTTTGGTTGCATTCAATGTTATTTGTCTTGGCTATTGAGCTTTGTGACCCTATTTCGAGCAGGTTGGTTTTTGGATGTTCTCATCTTATTTTTAGGTGGAACCCACTCACTTTATATTGACAATGAATAGGTTTTGCTGTTGTATCAGGAAGCTATGCCACTGACTTGACCTTCCAGATACTAGTGTCATTATCAATTAAAGGGGGCCAGCCGGAGGAGTCAGATGTTTTTATTGTAGGATGCAGATGCTTTCCTAGATGTCATATTATATTAACATGTTATTCTGAAATTCATTTTATAAAAATCTATCTCCTAAAAAAAAAGCTATTATTTATTTTAATAAATGAGTCTCTTGGCGTTATGCTGTTAATTTGATGAGCTTGTGTTTGTGTAATGTATCTTTAATATATGTAGAATACTTTGTCATAGAAATTATGTTGCAGATTTTCCTAGTATTTCACCAATGGAAAACGGGATATGTCTCATCATGTGTACTTTTTTGTTTGTAAAAACATACTTTTGTGGCCTGTTATTTTACAAGGACAGATCAATTTTTTCTAGAATATTGTCTTAATAACAATTACTAATAAATGAAGTTTGTGTGGCAGTGTGTTGCTAATAAATGATATTGTATTGCTCTGCAAGAGCAATGCTATTGTTTTTGTCTATAAGCAATTGCTTTTATAGCCCAAAGTTTATTTTATAAAGACTGATCACCTTTTTCCAAAATATTATCTTAATCTTTACTGGTAAATATATATTCGAAAAAATCTTTACTAGTGAATGAGACTTCTGGCATTGAGTTGGCTATTAAATGATCCTTCTATTGGTCCGCAATAACAATGTATATGGAATGCAAAGTTCTTTTATCAATATTGTAGTTTAGTTTCAAGCTACCCTTTCGAAAAAAACTTTCAACTTTAGTTATCATTTGTTAAAAATCCTTATGTATGCTTTTCTTGTAGATTGCTGTATTTGTTGGTGGTGTTGATACATCAGCAACTGAAACAAAGGGAACTGTTCTTATTCAAAGTGCAGAGCAGGTAGCATTTAAATGACAAAAGTTCATTTTACAACATATTTGTTTATTTAGTTGTGTTAACTTGGACGAAATTGTTTTTGATATCTAGAAGAATTACTTAACCATTTAGATGTTCAATAGCTTCCTTTTCTTTTATTTTTTGTTCTACACTTTGATTTCTTTGAACATGAGTTTGCTCACATATTCTTCACAGATGTTATGTCAGTCACTGTGTTGTTGTTCAAAAATGTTTTCTTTACAATTCCTCACACACTTGTTCATTCAAAACAACTATTGTGCACATAATTTTTCCATTCTTCATAACCGTTTGCCTGTGAGGAAGTTATTTCTAGGCAAATCATACATTGATCGGATGATCAATTCAAGCATACAATCTCTGATCACTGCTTTCCAAGTTTTATGTGTAACCATATCTTTTGTCAGGAACGTACACATATGGATACGTGAGTCTATTTTTTGTGTCATGCTGGCATGATACTGCACAATCACTCTTGGTATGAAGGTTCATACTTGGGATCTTATGCACCCAACAATTTAATTATAGAAAATATAAAAAATTTTATATGCACTAGGGAAATAATAAATGGTTACTAATGGTAATAATACTGCAATTAACTAAACAAGAAGTACTATAATTACTAAGGTAAATCTAGAAACTTAGTTTGCAAATGACCAAGCATCAAGTGCCATAATCATTAAAAAAAACTAGGAAGAGTGTTTAATTTAGAGTTTTAGACAGTAACATTCAAATTTGTAGCATGAAGTTGCAAACAGTCAATGTTGACAATAGATTTAATTGTTCAAGCTCCATATAAATAAAATATGAAGCAAATAAAAATTGCAACATAAGGCTAATATAAATTCTAATATTGTAATTATATGTGATATTGGCTGAGGAATGACTAGTCTGAACTTGCCATGCTGGAATGCATTTTTGAAGTTGTTGGTATTTGGTATTGGCTGGGAATATCCAGTTTGAACATTCCTTTCTGGGTTGCGTGATTGAAATTGTGTTTGCACTGCTTGCACAATTGCAAAACATCACCTCTTCTTACAATATATTATGCTTTTGGATATCACCTTTTGCTTCATGTCTTTAATAATCGCTTGTATACTAGATGCTATAAATATTGCTTTATTTTGTTAATAATTTTGTGTAACTGCATGCTTGTGTTTGCATCTTTATATTTTACATCTGATCAGTAGATTTGGGATATCTGTGCGTGCAGAATGATCTGATGATCATACTAAGTTGTTTTTTGCAGCTGGAAAACTATGCAAAAACTGAAGAAGCGAAGGTTGAAGAGCTCATTAAAGCTGTTGCTGATTCAGGTGCCAAAGTTATTGTCAGTGGAGCAGCAGTTGGAGAGATGGCTCTACATTTCTGTCAACGTTACAAGTACATACATATTTTTTATTTGTTATATTCTTATTTATTTCTTAGATTATGAAAAGGGTAATGTGTGTTTATACGCTTGTGATAAATATTTAATTGAAATTAGTAGCACTAATTGTAAGCCTTCTGCACAATATTAAGATACGTTTCTCACTATGTCTGAGTGAAGAATTTTTTTTTTGCTATTAAGTTTTATAATATTTCTATGTTGAACATTTATGTTCTTCAATATTACAAATAATTGTAAACTTTAACTCATAAACCATATTAATATGATGTGCATTTTTAAATAGTAGCAATGGATTTTCTTTAGTTCAGGGCAAATTACCAAGAAATGAACAGTGGTTTGATGCTTCACATGTATCATGGTTAGAACTAAAGAAAGGATAACCTCAGGATTACTTTTACGTCCCCAAATCTAATTGGAAAGAGTTAGTGTTTATCTTCTATGACATTTTTAATGTGAGGTGCATCTTTTCAAGTTTCATGTATGAGTGCCCTTAAGCGTCCACAATGATATTTCATCCAAACTTTGTCGATCGATCAGTTGAATCAGGAAAGCATAATTCCTTATTTTTAAGAGAAAAAAGATGGAATGATTCTTATTAATGATCAATAAGCATCATCCAAAAGAAGCTGACATTGCCACCGCAAATTTACCACCAACCTGTCAAGAATTCAAGTGATGTTCCACTGATTTTTCTTGATTCTTCTTCTTTCTCGCATAAATGCATAATAGACAAATAATATCCCCCATCCATTTGCTCTATTCGCTACTAATAAAAAAACTTAATCTTGAAGGCACCCTGCCTTTATTTATAAATGTTTTTGTATGGGTTCTATCTCTGCATTCTGCAAGACTAGCAGCTTCAATATCTAGTGACTATCTTCTTACAATCACACCCCCATCTCTACCTCTCTGTGAAATTGATCATTGATAGCCTTCAAAAGGCAGTAGCTTCTGAGCTCTCTTGCTCCTCTTCCTCAAGCAGAAATCCCATCTTTATTGTCGGGTAGCAAGTGCACTAGCTCCATAGCCAGAATGCTTCCAAAATGCTTTATGAGGAGGTCTTATAGAAAACCTAATTTTTCTTTTGAAAATCACCTTCTGCTGTTGCATAGTTTTCCAGAAGTGAGAGAGTCTGTGGGAATGGTCCCACTCATCATGATTCTCGAATATTTACCATGGGCAACTGTGACCCTAAGCAACTTCTCTTGGCTCTCCCACTTTAATCGTTTTATGTTGTAATGGACGCCAATGAGACAAAAAAATGCCTTCATGAGTCATGATCATCCTAAGTGCCTATGCCACGTCTCCCTACGTATGATTTTATGCTCCACACCTTACTCCTTATTTTTCATGGTTTCTGACGTCTACTTGCCTAGCCACAAGAAACCATTATAAGGCTGCATTATCCACAATCTCCTAAACTAAGGCCCTTCCCATAAATATATCATTGATTGCATGTTGTCCCTAGTCAGTTACATGGTCCCAACAACAGAGACCACTCTGCAGAGTAGGGGGAGCAAGCATGCTTCTCCTGTGGATACGCCCTCATCTTGAAATAGTATATAGGGTATACAGTTATTTGGGGTTGTTTGGATCTGGCATTAAGCTTTAGAAGTAGGTTACCTCATGGAAAGTGCTTGCAAGTATTTTTGTCTTTCATATGCTGGATTTTTGTTTGCCAAATGGGTCGTGAAGGTGGTAAAGGAAGATGAGATGTTTTTGGAAGAGTGATCATACAAATGCCAGAGGACTGCATCTGGTCAATTGGAGTGAGATTTTTTCTTTTAAGGAGGTAGTTAGGTATAAGAGACTGCAAGTGTATTCAACACAAATTAAGGAATTCCTGATATCAATATGTGATAACATCAATTGTTCTCTGTATTAATACCTTTAATATATATATATATATCTATATATATATATATGTAGTAATAGACATGTATATTTAATTTTATGGTTAGGAATTCCAATTTGTTGTTAGTCATAACATGATTGGGATACTGCTGGTGTATTCTAGTGCATGACTCTAGAGAGTGACTCATAACATGATTGGGATACTGCTGGTGTATTCTAGTGCATGTAATTCACATGCACTTAGGAAATTTAAGTGGTCATAGATTTGACATGGACGATCACAGAGGATGAGGAAACAAAATGGACTTCATGAAGATACATTAAAGTGAATGTTGATTATTGAAATGCCCATTGATACTGTTAGATGTTGTATCATTGTTGAGGGAATTTGATATTCTGGGTGCATTGTGGACTTGTGGTACAACCTCATTGGAGTAGCAAAGAAATATATCTAATTTGACATGGTACAACCTTATAATTTGGTAACCTGCATAATGTTCCTTGAGTAATACCTTATACTGAACTAGGATTGCAACGTACTTGCCTAGTTAACCCCATGTCCATCCATCAGTCAATAGATCCCTTGCGAGAAAAAAAATTGAGCTGATCCAATCGTGTTATAGTCCAAATTCTGCCTTTTCTACACTAGGCTTTTGTCTTCTAATCTATCAATATGTACGTAAACCTTATGTATGGGCAATATGTGCTGTGTGTTTTTTTTGTTGTAGCATGATATGTACGCTACTAACGGCTTGTGCTTGCTGATTGGAAGGCAATATGTGTTTCTTTGTGTAATATTACTCTTAGGTTGGTGACTTTTTTTGCAGGCTTATGGTGTTAAAGATTAGCTCAAAGTTTGAACTACGAAGGTTTTGCCGTACCACTGGTGCTGTTGCTCTTGTAAGTTTATTATTATCTTGTGCTTGTAGCTACTTTAGTCCTTCTCATGTACTACATTTTCTGTCATCATGGAAACAGCTTAAGCTTAGCCAACCAAACATTGATGACTTGGGATATGCTGACTCTGTTTCAGTGGAGGAGATTGGTGGTGTTCGGGTATATAGCTTCTTTTCTTTCAAAGAATCCAATCTTTAGTTTTATTTCATCATTATTTTAACTGTTTTGTATTACATTTTGTGATTTCGTTGTTTTGCTGAACTAGGTGACGGTTGTGAAAAATGAAGAAGGTGGAAACTCAGTTTCTACAGTTGTTTTACGGGGAAGTACTGACAGTATCTTAGATGACCTTGAACGAGCAGTTGATGATGGTGTTAATACTTATAAGGTCTGTTTCTTGGGAATGATATAGTGCTATTATTGGTTTAAAAGAGTTTGTAATTCAGAACATGCTGCAATGAAGTGGAACTTAATCATGTTTATTGCTGATGATTCTTTCATCTGCTTAGGCCATGTGTAAAGACAGTCGCATAATTCCTGGTGCTGCTGCTACTGAAATAGAACTGGCAAAAAGATTGAAGGAATTCTCTTATAAAGAAACAGGGTAACTATTTCCTGAGAATGTTTTTCTATTACGCAGGATACTCTGTCTCTTGCAGCATTAGTCACAAACAGTGTCGGGTTTTATACATAACCATTTCTTTTGGTCATGGATTTCACAGTCATGGTGATGTGCAGATGAAATCACTGTATTGTTTTATATTTTATAGTGCATATGGCTTCAGGTTTCTTTACAAATATATAATTTAGTTCCGCATGAAGTACTCTAGTCTCTCTCTAGACTAGCATTTGCTGCTGCAGAGTAAACCAATTTTAAAATGGGTAGGTATTAGATATTTCAAAAACCTAAAACTTGTTAGCACCTCAACAGGAACATCCTCATCAACAGCAGCAGGAACAGGTGCGGGCTGTGGGGGAAAAATACTGCTAAATTAGTTTCAAGTGTTCAATAAAAAGTTGACAAAACTCAATAATATAACTTGTTAGTACCTCAAAGTCATCATTGAGTTTAAGAATGCTTTAGAAAGGGCATGTGCCTCGAGACATGAGATAAGCGACTTGAACATCAAGGCAGGGCCTTTTCACTCGGCAGCATAAGCCTCAACCGAGATTGAAGAGGCAGTCCTTGGTTTCCAGAGATGCATACTGCATACATCTCATGTGGCTGAGGTATCAACTTGACACTTACAGGCCAGATGTAAGGGTTATATACATTATATTTTCATACAACCGCATGGATTTATTACAACCTCAACATAGAAAAACGAAAGTGAGGAAGAAAGAATAAAAGGCTATTGGAAAAAGTATTACTGCAAAACTTAACAGGAAAATAGGGGTAAATCTGTCTAAAGAATCATGAAGTTTTAGAGTTTGGACTTCACAGTTATGCATCCTCTTCTTATTCTACTTGTTTTCTCTAATGATTCCCGTCTTTTAATGTTTATGTTTTTCTCTTTAATTCAATGTTTCTTCCTTTAGTTGACTTTTGTATTCTATACTGTCTTTGCATGCATGAACACACTTCGGCTTAATCTGATCTAGATAAACACCCACGATAAAATAATGTATAATATTTTGTTTGCTGTGTTCCTTTTGATTTTTTTTATAAAAATATTGTTCTTAACTTCTAAAAAAAATATTGTTCTTAACTTCTAAAAAAAATATTGTTCTTAACTTCTTGTCAGTATAATATATATACATTTGGAATGGGTTTCATCCATATAAATTAATTAATTGAACAATCGATGAATAAGAATCCAATGATGATTTCAAGCCACGTAGGTCTTTAAACCTGACATGCTTTGGTTAATTCCATCTTAAATTAGTATAAAATATCATGACCAGGGAAGAAATGGCCACATCAAGACAATTTCTTAAAAAAACTGTATCAAACTAAGGTCTTACTTCCATTTATTATTTTAATATTCATGAGTCTCTTTGCATGCTTTTTATCAACTTACATAACAAAAACATGTTTTTATCTTTGTTTCACATGTGAATTTAAAATTTTCAACATTCTTTCATAATATTTAACTACGAATTGTTAATGATGTTTCAATGTTTTTCCTTTAAAAAATGAAATGCAATACAACACTATTGTCATATTCCTAAAACAATTTGTTTAGGATGTTGGTCCAACCTACTACAAGGATACCTATATTTAAAGTTGTAAATTGGGCCTGGTTGGGCCTAGATTGGGTTGGGTAGGTTAGGGGTTTGGGCTAGTTTTATTGAACCCCTTGGCCTGGGACGACCCAAGGCCTGTGACGAGGTCGAGTCTTGGGTTAGACCAATTGGGTTGGTCTATTTTTTTTTAATTGAAAAAAATATTTATTATTAAATATTTGATATATACATAAAAAATTTTAAAAAATACATAAGATATTCAATATTTTTTATTTTTTACATTTACAATTATTACATCAATATAAATTAAAAATATTACAAAAAATCAATTAATTGTCATTCGTATAAGTAGTTGTCTCAAATGTGATGTTAGTTTAAGTTGATGTCGTCTCCTCATTTTTTTATTTGTTGTTTAAGTGAGATAATTAATTGTATCGTATCAATTCTTCAAGTATATAGAGGTTTCTATAGATTTCTTTGATAGTTTACATCTTCTATTACTTACAACTTTTTTACATGTTGAAAATGTAGAGTTTGGCATTATAATTGATGTCGGAATCGTTAATAAATTTTTTGTTATTTTAGAAATTATAGGAAATCTAATTGCATTACTAGATCATCACTTTAATATATCTAAATTATCTATTTTAGGTTCACTAAAAGCAAACTTACATTCAAAATAATTTTTTAATTCTTTATTAGTAATTGATCTTGCGTATTTTTCTTATTTATTCTATTTCAAAATGAACTACTACTACTATTACTGGTAGTATTTGTTCCTATAAAAGTAAATGTATTAGCATTAGCATTATTTTCAACATTGTAAAATCTAAAATATTTTTCAAATAATGTATATAATTTTTTTTAAACCTTATTATTAAATTCATATATATTTTTAGTTTTATTTATGTTACTAAAAATATTATTTATAAGTACTATACAATTAACTAATATATGTCTAGGATCAATGATTAATGCTAAGCATATCCACAATGGAGACTCATCATCTATTATATTTTTAATTTCATTAATTGAATAATATTTAAAAAAATGAGACATATTTATATCGTTGAAAAATATTTGTAATATTAAATAAATTAACTAAAACTAAAGAACTTGTAGGATAATATTAACTTGATAATTGTTAAGTTGCATAATAAAATGATTCTAAAAATTTATGAATTATGTTAGAATTATTCTAATCTTTATCATTTAAAAAATAAATAGATTTTGCATTATAATCTATTGTAATTATGTTACACTACGGTAAACATGAATTTAACATATCATATGTTGAGTTCTATCAATGTTGAACATCTAACTTAAATTTTTTAAGTGTTAAATCATTTTCTACACTTAGATATCTAAAATTTTGAAATCTTTTAGGTGAAGTTTGAATAAATAAAATAATTAATATTATATTTTCTACGTAAGGCTTAATGCAATTTATATATTCTTATACAATTAAATTTAAAATATAATAACAACACCTACAATGTAATAAATTACCATTTAATATCGCTTTTAATTTTTTTTGATATATTTATTGCAACATTATTATTAGAAGCATTATTAAAAGATATTGTATTAAATTTATTATATATTTTAAAGAATAAATTCCTTGATAGTACCCTCAACTATTCCTGTTTTTACTTCAATACTCTCAATTATAAAAATAATCTACTTTGATAGCCTAAATTTGTATTATGTTTCGATTTACAATAGGTTTGATAACTTAGTTAAATTTTCACACAAAACATCAATTATGTCCTTTTATTTTATTTCCTTTTCGTGATTTGCTCCATTGTCTTACCCATGAGCTCATCCATTGTCATCACGGAGAGGAGCTCGAATCCTAGCACTTCGGACCCTATCGCTGTCATTTGTTAGAAGAGCTCGAACCTGGTGGAGGACTTTTGGTCTTTGGGGACTAGCGACTTCGAGATTGAATTCTTGACCTGTTATCTTCCTCCTTGTGATGTTTCTGCTCCTCTGTCTAGTTTTTCCTTATTTTCGACCTTGATTCCTTTGTTGACAACATCAAGTTCCGACAAGTAGCTAATAGCATGTAAATAACTTTATTAATTACCCTTTTTAATTTAGGATTCAGTACTGAAAAGTGAAATGGATAAGATGGCTGCGCTCAAGCTCACTCTGGAATGTGATGGTGGTGGTCCACTGGTGAGCCTGTTCTTATCTTGGATGTAGTACATTGGAATCTTGAAGCACCATCGCGAACATTACCGTGCCTACGCCTATGGTGCGGTAAGGCACCACCTTGTTGTGCCAATAACCTACTTCGGTGTCTTATCTTAGTGGTACTCATCTAGTCCATGGTTCTATATGTCGATTTCACGTTGGACTTAGATAAATTGAAAAATAGATACGTGTCGAAAAAATGTCGGTATATCGGTATCGTGTCGATGGAAACACGGTAAAAAAAATTTACATTTGTTCAGAAAACTTCCATGTCGATATCGTGTCGAAGTCATGTCGGTAAATTGAAAATAAGACACATGTCGGTGAAATTTCGGCGACACGTTTAGACATTCGATACCATGATGTAGCCACAACCTTAATATGTAGCTTCCCAATTGGTAGATGGTTCCCTTTTCCCTAGATCAATGAAGGGAGAATTTGCTTCTTCCGATGAACCGGATGCTCAGGGGAGGATGGGAAAAGAAACTACTTTAAAGAATGATATTGGGGTTCTCGATGCTTCTCCTCACCCAACGAGATGCATCAACCTTGGGATGCTTTACTCCTAACCACACCATGGTTTAGAGATAGAGCTTAACCTGAGTCTCGGTTAAGAACGACAGTGACTTATGTTTCACATGGTGCATGATTCCATGGATAGTTTCATTCTACATTGTGATGGAGGACATAGTATTTCAGAAGATTCTAAAATAAAGTATATGGAGAAGATATTAAAATATTTATCTCACCTTTGTATCCTTGTAAAAGATATATTTTCAAATCTCATATCCTCATAAAGCATATTGTAGATGCGGACTTCCTATTACAATTAATGAGTTCAATCAAGATAAGAGCCATCATAGCACTATTGGCTACATGCATTCTGTTAATTGCTGATTTTAAGGGCATTTTCGTCCGAAAAACCAGAATCATTACTGTGATTATTATTATAAGGGTAATGAATATAATAGATTAAATTGGAATTAATTTTGTCTATACATAGATACATACATCATTTCATCATTTTTATTCTCTTTTAAGATGCAATTGTCCTTGTTTTTCTATAATTTTGAATCGACTGTCTCAAAAACTCTTTCTAACTTTGTTTACTATCTTTTTCTGTTTTAGAATTCTCGCTATACCCAATTGTCACATGGATATACTCATTTGTAGGTAGGAAGCACTTGTGCTTTTCTTTGTCTCATCATCCTTGTAGCCTCTAGTGCACGCCTGTCAGTCATAGACACCTAATTAATGGATGTGTTTGATACAATCAATGCATCTAGGCATGACTGAGATGCAATTGAACAAGTATTTAGCGAGAACTCAGTGGATTTTTAATAGTTAATAGAAATTAATAATTCGTAAAAATTACAGTTCCGGATACCACTCTGGTCGTGGTACTTTCCCACAATGATGTTGGTGGCTCTCAACCTAAGGGGCATTTTATTTTTTGAGTATGACAATGTAATAATGTATTCAGGAGGTTGATCAAATGTGGACAACCAACTTGGTTTCTCTTGTCACTTTGGTATTGTCCTTTCTAGTAGGCTATCATTGTTAACAGGGTTTCTTGGTGAACCAAAAGAAATGATTGTTGTACTGGATGTATGTGAGAAAGTAGTTGACAGTAGGGGGTGGGGATTGAGTGAGGCGATTTATAAGTGCTTTGTTGATATGGTCAGAGGAGAGGGTTTGAGGGCTGTAGCTAGGAACAGGGATGTCAATAATGAAATGGTTATAGTGAACTGTAGAAATGCTCAGACGGTATCCTGCTCAGATAGGGAGCATGGGCTTCTCAAACATTTTGGAGTTTAGTTGTGAAACCTTACTTTGGGAGTTTTTTTTTGAATTAGACCTTTGGAGTTTTGGTTGGCCCAATTAATGATAGGCGCTTCCATGTGAGAAATGGGAAAGTTCCTTTAACTATTGTACTAGTTTACAATGGCATGTGATCAGGCATTTTCGCATTCATGCTTATATGCATGTGACTTTATTTTTTAGATGGACTACATTTTTGTTGACATTTGAGGAAGCCTCTGACTACTACTCATATGTTAGACATCTCTGGGTGCATGTTAGTTGCTGTAGAAGCAATATATTGGGAGAATTGGGTCTCCATCTACATGACATCTAGATTCTTTCGATTAATGTACTGAACCTTGGTCTCGTTGGTATTGTGTTAAAATGATTACAAATATCTTGACAGAGAGGCTTGACAAAGTTGTTTAGTGGTTACTATTCTTTTTCAAAATGCCTTTGTAGGAGAGGCTAGTATTTAAATAGTATCTTTGATGATGCCTTTTCTTATGACTGATATAACGAAGCTCCTTGCACAGAGGATCTACTCTTTATATTTCTTACTCATTGACTTAGTATCTTTTTTGCTTGGGCCATGATCTACCAGCTTGGTAAGCATTTTCTTGTGTTTTTTAAAATTTTAGTTATTATTATGTGTTTTTTTTACATTTATTTTTTTATAGTAGTGTTTTGTGTTGTAGATGGTGATCATGCTTGGTGTGGATTGAGTCTGTCGTTGCGTTACCGTGACTAAGGGCACATTGTGTATTGTTGTAAATTATATATTATAATTGAGATTATTGAGAAAACACTGTTTGCATAGTTATAATTTCAAGACATCAAGTACCTCATCTACTAACTTTTACTCTTGGGTTGCAGATTGGACCAATATGCTATTGCAAAGTTTGCCGAAAGCTTTGAAATGGTACCTAAAACTCTGGCAGAGAATGCTGGACTCAATTCAATGGAGATCATATCTTCTCTCTATGCAGAACATGCCGCTGGGAACCCAAAAGTTGGTATCGACCTTGAAGGAGGCATATGCAAAGATGTCTCAACACTCAACATTTGGGACCTCCATTTGACAAAGTGAGTTTTCAGAGATTTTTATTCTCCTTTTTATCCTGTACATCTTGGAGCATGTACCCTCCCATTCGATGCATTTGTGAATTACTGTGTCATTGAGAGAATATGACGATGGAGTCATAATAGCATCATATCTAGTGAGTATTAGGCACCCGGGATGGCTCAATGGCAAGGTGCCTTGTTGAGAGGCCCTGCTGGAGAGGTCTTGCGTTTGAAGTTTGAACCCTAGTGAATGCGTATGTCCTCATTATCCAATCATGGTGGGTCCATTTTATTTCTGTCATCAAAAAACAAACTCATGGCTAATGCTTATGTTGTGACTGCCTCTGGTGTGATTGATTCTCTTATTCTTGTGTTGTATTGATTGACTAATTTTGCAACATTATAGCAACTTATTTTTTTGAATGAAGCACCAGCTGAGTCGTATATATGGTTGCACAATTCCTGATTAATTTCAATGGTTGTGATTGTATGGAATTTTGTGAACAAAAAGGAAATTTGTTTGATCTCTTGATGTTTATTTGCAGGGTTTTTGCTCTTAAATACGCTGCTGATGCTGCCTGCACTGTTCTTCGTGTTGATCAGGTATGTGCTTCTTTAGATTGCCCTAAATTTATCACATAAATGAAAGTGAAAATTGATTGGTTTCAGAGGCCCTATTTATTATCTTTTTTCATGCTTCTCATAATTAATGCTGCAATTCGCAGATTATTATGGCAAAGCAAGCAGGCGGTCCTAGAAGAGGAGAGCAGCCTGCAGGGATGGACGAGGACTGATTTTTATTATACATTTTTATGGTGTGAATTTTAAGGAATGGTGTGGTTAAGTAGGCCAAACTTCAATAGATGATGTCAGATGTGTGGAGTAAACAGCAAATTTTTGTTTGTTTGGTATGGTTGTAAGAATGAGTGTGATGGTAAGATAATTTTATCTGAATGTGTTGTAATGCAAGCAGAGTCAGACATATTCTGATCATGGAATTTTCCTTTGATTTGCTACCAACTCTTGTAGTATGCCTTCTAATTATTATGTTTGATATTTTGTGGAGGACTTCAAGCATGCAATCATATTCCTGTTTCTATTTACTTTTCTGCATCAATGAGATAGATGGGCATAAGTTCCGACTAAAAAAATCTCTCATTCAACAATACATAAAGATAGGAAAAATGATCAAGCAATAGGTGTTCAGACTGGTGAATAAAGATGATCCTCTTTTTTCCCATGCTAGACACGGGCACGAGCTTCCCATGTGTTGTAGAATTTAGGGACTTTATGGATTAAATTGTAATAAAATGAAATTTATTATCATATGATATTTATGAGTTCTTTGAATTCCATAAATTTAAACGTGACTAACATATATAGGAAATATGAATCAGTAACTTGGATATAGTTACTTACTCAAAAATAACATATCAAGTATGTTCTAAATTTTCCACATAAATGATAAGCTTCAATTTAGAAAACCTAAAGGTTTCAATGTAACTCTAATAAGCTTGTAGTTTTTTCTACCAATTATCAAATCACATTAGCTTCTATGTAACAAAGGAAGATTGAAATTTAATTTTGTTACAAATATATATTAAATCTAAAATTTTAATTTCATATGGTTTCTTACATAAAAAATAATTAATATCAATTAACTAAAAATAATTATATAACATTGTAAAAATCATGTTTTTCATTAAAAATATATCGATTCTTAAATTATGTTTACATTTGAATAATAACATGGATTATACATGTGGATCTTCCAAAACAATTCTTAAATTTTCATTCACGTTTTAGTTATAAAATTCAATTAAAAGAATAAAATCAATGGATATTATTAAACTATAAGTTATGCAAAGATTGGCGAGAGCCTCACACTAAGAGATCAATTATATATTTTCTTTGGCGCTTCATTTCGTCTTTTATCATATTTATGTATATATATATATCACAATCCATAATGTCAATTTAACAACAACTACATAAAAACTTACCCAAGGGCAAAGCTGGTAAAACTTACATAACTTCAGTTTTGCAAGGCCTCGCAAAATTTTCATCACAGCACTATCTCACTAGGTATATCTGCAAAACAATATAACAAAACTGTTATTTCTTAGAGAGAAGTGCTAAAGATAAGAGAGAGATCTTTATCGACTATTAGTTCACTAGGTCACTCCACCTTGTATGGGGAGGAATTTTCTTAAGTAGGAATCTTTATCAACGCACACTGTAAAGTTAGAGAGAAAAGTTAGAGAGAGTCATCTTGTCTCAAACAGAGTGTTATCCATATTGTTTTTCCATTGTCATGTCAACAATCTTTGATATTTTTCTCATCTTTTTTCTTCCATTTGCATCATTTGTAAATTTTTTAATATCATTTTGATTTTTAATTTCTTATGTACAAGTAATAATCTCATTGCTTATAACAAATTGGAGGCCAACCTCTCAAAATGTCATGAATTCAACAGGTCAAAATCTCATTGCCAATACTCAAGTCATGATCTAATGTTGCAAGTGGTCTGTGGATATGTGAATTAGGATGTACCAATCTTAATGCTTCCATGTATGTTAGCAATTTTTATAATTGTCACTTGTTGATTTGCTTTATTGGTTGACAAGATGTTTTTAAAGAGATGCAAATATTATATATTCTAGTTTCATTAGATCAATGGTAGGATGTTGTCTCAACGGTATTTTTGTGTTACCTAAGTGGGTTCTTTCCTTCAAAATAGACAAAAATGTCAAACAAAATCTAGATTAGGTTGTGTAGTAAATAACTTCATGAATGCAATTAAATAACATGAATAAGCATAAATAATGCTAGCGAGAGTGGATCTCCACGTGCATATGCAATGACTTATGTTAAGAAATGTAATAATAATGCTACAAAAGACGGGATGGAATGAAATATTCCTTTAACCTTGTTGCTATACGACATGAGACGAGGAAGTGATAAAGAGGATGGAGCTTCCAAAGATAGATCTCTCTCTCTCTCTCTCTCGATGTGGGATCTTACTTTCAATCAAGGATTTTGAAAGTATGTAACTTTGGATCTCTCAAAATCTCTCTTATGTACTTCTAAAACGTCACTCTTAATTCTCAAATGTCCTTAATTCTCTAAAGTGCTTCTCAAACTACATCCTAATTGGTCTCCCTTAACCCTAGGTGAAGGGTTGATTATATAAGATTTCGAGACCTGATTTCACTATAGATATCTTATTTTCGTATTTCCTAGAGTTTATTTGGGATAGGAACTTTTGAGACGTTCCAAATCACGTGCGTAAGGATCTTTGACTCATTTTCCAAATTTTTCATGATTTCTCTTAAAAAAAATATTGATTTTACTTGATTCAAGGTGGTTAGCTGTGGCAGAGCTAACATGTTTGAGCTACTGACAAGCTTGAGTCCCTTGAATGTTTTGGTATGTCGTTTGTTGTGGCAGAGCTAACGTTCTAACCTTATTCAAATTAGTGGTAGATTTGAGTATTCTCAACTTAAAGAAGATATTTTTACTATTTCATGCAATTTTCTAGTATTTCCCAAACCTTTAAGGAATCTCTGTAGATTTAATGTAAAAGACAGAGGATAAAATACAAAAAGACTAAAATGATGCAAGGCTAACAGGCTATTAGTCTCGTCGTCATCCTCATAGGCGATGAGATGATCAGGCACCACATAAGCAGGTGACGCAAATTCTGGGGTTCCCTCTCCATGTATTTTGTCATCCCAGGCTTTAATATGATATATGGAGTATTTATAAATATTATCATGAATTTTCCCATAATTGTTCTAATTTCTAAGATTTTTTACGTACTTGAATATTTACAGAATATCATATAAATCTTTATCAATGCTAGATAATTCTTGAAATTTCTAGAATAATGGATGACATTGATTTTAACATCATATATTTTTATCATGGTCAAAAACGAGATATGATATTAATTATCACTTTTTGAATGTTAGAATGGCATATAATTTAAAAAGATAATTTCAACATGTGATAAAATTCTAAAAATCTAATTAATTACGAGTGCGGAATAAGTTATAGATATATATTTAACATGATTCTCGTAATTGTCGGGGATGTTATCTTTAAGATAAATGTTTGATTTTGATTTCAATTTAAAATTTCATTTTTAAATCAAATATTTTCTAAAATATTCTAGTAGTTACGAGATAGTTTTAAAACAACAGGACAAGTCGTATATTGTTACTTAATATTTGCTTGGTCAGTTTTGGATTTTAATTTTAAATATTAAGATATTTAGAGCTCGACGCCACCTTGACAGGTGACTAAACCCCAAGATATATTTTTACCTAATTTTCCACGTTGGGAAATAGGATCTTTTGATCTGTTGTCGGTCCCTGTGGCGACATATCTAGATATGTCATCGGTTTCATAGGCAACGAGCCTAAAATATCCATTTTTTCGAATTTTTAAATCTGGTTTAATATCTAGATATGTCCTTGACTTATTTTTGACGAGATTTGAAGTCTCTACCTCTATAAATACCCCCTAGGTCTATGCTTTAAGGGAAACTTTTCAAAATCCGAGAGAGGTTGCCCAGAGAGAGAAAAATCAAGCAAAGTCCTGCCAAATTCCTATGAGAAACCTACGTCCATAGAGATCCTACCAATCTAAAGCTAAAGTGCACCTCTAGAGCTCCGTCAAGCCTATTCTTCCTTATTCACTCCACAACGTACAAGGGTGAAGGGAGTATCTTCCAACCAATTCATTTTTTCTTTTTACATATCATTACTACATTAATAAAAAAAGCTCATGGCATATGCATGCAGGGAACCACCCATTGGTTAGTGTTAAATTCGTTCATTCGTCATATTTATTTTCGATTTCTTATTTTGCTTACTACACTTAGTTTAATCTATATTTATTTTTCTTGTTTATTTTGGAGGGAAGGATCTTATGTAGCACGAGGAGGCCGTTGGACGACATCCTATTGTCGATCTAGTGAATCAAGAATTCGCATCCATCACAACCACCCATCTCCCGTAAGGCGTCTTGTTTGCTGATTATCCAAATCGACAAGTGACGATCACATCATCATACCATCCTCCAAAATCCAACATCACACATCTACACTCACGTCACAATATGTGTAAATCCACTTTAAGTTCAATTATAAACTTATGTTTAACTTTAAATTATTTGAAAGTGAGTGTTTTAATGTTGTCCAAGGTAGGTGAGGCAACAATGTTAGATATTTCTTGGATAATTCTTTCCTTAATGTGGTAAATTCATTAAAATAATTATAAAATAAAGGTGTATCTATGGAACCTGCATGGGTGCCAAAAAATTTGTTGGGTATCAAAACTTTTAATCTTGACCATTCATCCAATTATATTGATGGTGGGATTTATAGTTTTAAATAAATAATTGTTACTAATAAGTAATTACAACTTTGTGAGATAACCCATGAGCACTATAGAATTTTCCATAGAATAATGGTTTTAGTCTTTTAGAGTTGTCCTCGATTGAAAAGGCAACAAGTTTTAAACCTCATTTTGTTATTTTTATACTTGGGAATTAATTTATTCTAGATTTGGAATCCGTTTTGAACTTAATATCCATTTTCAAAATATTTTTCATAATGGAATTATTTATTTTAAACTCAAGATTACTCATTAAGCAATCTAAATTTAAAGTAATTATCTTTTCATGTTTTCTGGTGACAAAATTATTTCGTTCAGTGGATGATTTAAAATTAACCTAATTTTGTTACCCATTGGGTATTTTGGATTATCTTTGCTTTTTAATATTATTTTTAATTGAGATATGGAAATAATATTTGAAAACATGATATCTAAATCAAATATTTAAATCCTTCTCTATAAAATTAAAAAATAAAAGACATTATTTTAAAAGCAAACCTCCTAGAATTTCTCAATTATTTATAATTCTTAAAGTATTGTAGATATTGTGGATACGAGATTTTGAAGGGGTTTGGTTTCGCCTCTTCGCTAGTGTTTCTTTGATTTATGCTCGACTCTTCCACTCCACGGATGTTAATGTCGATGTGATCATCATCCTCTGTTCGCTTTCGTTAGTCCTTGAGACGTCTTGAGAGATGTGATGTATGTTGTGGTTTTAACCATCATAGGATAATGTCAGCATTGCCTAGGAGTACCAATGTTGGTGAACTTTCTTCTTCTTATTTTCCTTGCAAAATAAAATCAAAATATGCATATTAATATAATATAGTAAATGATTCAACAAAACAAATTAAAATTACATGAAATACAAAAAATAAAGGTACTTATCTGAGGGTTTTAACTCCTAGTTGCAACTAAGTGTAGATGCCTAACTACAGAATACAAAGTATGTAATATGTAAAAAAATTAAAAAGAAAGCCCTCTTTTTAATTCATTAATTGAATGCATGGAAAATGTGATAGTGGTGTAGTAAAAGACGACAGAAGCTCCCTCCTTTCTTTCCTTTCATTTGCTCAAATTTTTACAAATTTTCTCCAATTTTTCTCATTCTAGAATCTCCCTTTGAATTACTTAAATTCCTGGCCCCAAAATTTTGTCCCTCTTGTAAGGCTGAAGTACTAGGTATGGTGAGTTAAGAAAATGTAACAAATCCAAAATTGACAAGGCATTCTAGTTGTAACAAATAATTTCTAAATCTAGAGTGTAAGATGTAGTACATCTGGCGTTTAATGTAAGACGTGGGAATATTAGTGTTTAACACATTCTAGAGTTGGCAGCCATCCTACCACAATTATTGTTGGAATATTTATTCTTATATTGGCAAATTAAGCACAATAAAGCCTAATTAAGTCTACACATGGCCAACAGGCTCTTCAAAAAAGAGAGACATAATTTGAATTTAAAATTATTCCATAAAAGGAAAAGAGGAAATGAAGGATGGCTTAACTATGAGGTGTAGGACACATAATTTGCTACACCTAAAATAAGACACATAGGACACAACGTCGTACACACACAGATTATAAACTTGCCAAATTTGGATGTCAGGTTAAATGTAGACATGGAAATCGGACCGGGTCGGGCCGGCCCGGCTCGAGAAAATCAAGGCCCGCTCGGGCCTAGGCTGGCCCAAAGGTCAGGTCGGGCCGGGCCGCGTTTTTTTTAAAAAAAAATTACTGTTTAAAAACGGGCCCTGTTTTACGCAAATCCAAGTTGGTCCTCACGGGCCTCCTCTCCGACGCGTTCTCCTCCAGCCGCCTCGTCCTCTCCTCCGCCGCCCTCGACCTCTCCTACAGCAAGATCATCCTCCTCCACCTCGACGGACCCAACGTCTTCACCTGGAACGTCGTCATCCACGGCTACTCCAACAGCCACCACTCGGAGGTGTCCCTCGCATTGTACAGGAGAATGGCAACGGCCGTGACGCTCGACAACTACACCTTCCCCTTCTTGCTCAGGGCCTGCTCCAGGTTGCGGGAAGCGGTGTCGGAAGGCAGCTCATAGGCCACGCCCTGCAGTTGGGCATGGACGCTCCAGGTTGCTCAGGGCCTCGCGTATCACCTCCGACGCCACGGCCTCCCGTATCACCTCCGATGCTTCCACAGGCCACGGACGGGCAGCTGAAGTACGTCGGAGGTGCTCCAGGTTGCTCAGGGCCTGCTCCAGGTTGCGGGGTGTCCCCATCAGTTTCTTTGCTTCGTGTCGGGAGTTCGGTGAAGCACGGAAGGTGTTCGATGGTGGTTGCGTGAGAGATTTGGTTTCTTGGAATTCTTTGATCAATGGGTACGCACGGGGCGGATGGCCAGAGGAGGGGTTCGAGGTTTTCCGAGCTATGAGGGAGGAGGGGACTGCGCCGGATGAGGTGACGATGATAGGCATGGTCTCGTGCTGCGCTCTCGCCACCTATCTCCAACTACAGCAACGCATTGTCCTCTGCCACATCGCCGGCTGGGTGTCTCTCTCCGGCAATGGCTCCAAGCCCATTGCTAGACATGGAAAACAGGCCGGGTCGGCCTAACCCGGGCCCGACAAAAACACCCGCGGGCCGGGCTCGGCCCGGTCGGCCGGCCTAGGCTCGCCGGATAGGCCCATTTCGGCCCGCGGGAACCAGCCTGGCCGGGCCAGGCA
>JAMKQA010002173.1:0-19453 GCA_024699735.1 Posidonia australis | reverse complement strand
AAGATGCTTGATGATGGCTAGATTTAAATCCAATGGTTACTTAAGAAAACCACCATTATGGTTTGAGAGGTTTTGGTTTTATTTTTTTTATTAAAATGATCGGATATTTTGGTTTGAATTTGGTAGTTTTTATTTTGATATTGGATGAGATGGTTTTCTGATTTGAATGTTTCCTATTTTTTTGATTTTTAATTTTATTGATGTCAAATAAGGTATGTCACATTGTAATTGCAGTTTTGACATTAAAAGTAAGTATTAATAGTTTTAGTTTTCTTATGTTCTTATCTTCCCCGAAAATCATGGTTGACATTATTGTTTACAAGGTTATGGGATGTCAGCGTTGATTCTAAGATGAAAATAGTTTTGTTTTACTAAATTGAATAAAAAATAGTTTTTTTCACTAATTAATTAGTGTTATAAAATGTTGATTTTTAATTTTGTATTACTAAACTGAATTAAAAATGATTTCATAACTAACATTAGATTTGGTTAAAAATATTTCATTGATCAATATTACTAAAACAATAATGATTTGTCGATTTACAAAATAGTTATGTATTATATAACAGTTTAGTATTACTGAATTGAATACAAGAATAAAGCAGTTATGTATACAAAATAGTTTTGTATTACTGAACAGTTTAGCATTATTGAATTGAATACAAGAATAAAACAGTTATGTATACAAAATAGTTTTGTGTTACTGAATAAACTATAATTACATTTAGTTAAACAAATCAATTTTTTTGACAAGTCAGCTACTAGAATTCCACAGTTGAGATCCCATCATCTTCTTCCTTCATCACCTCGCTAATGTCTTCCACAGATCTCAAAGGAGCTATAGGAGAAGCAACCATGGCCAACACGCAGTGGGGAGGGAGTCGACGAGAGGAGACTTTAGATCTACAGTGGGGAGAAGAGACACTAGTGGACGACAACTACTCCAAGGGAAAGGAGATCTAGATCTACATTGTCAAAACCATACAACAAACACTCGAACAAAAAAAAAAGGAACAAACACATGAACTAAAAACACCCTATTACTCCGACGGCGGCATGTAAGGATCTCGAGAGACAGAAGAGGCGATGTGTGCTGCGACGATGGTAGGTAAGGGTCTCCAACGACGACAGTAGGTAGGAGTTGGCGCAGGGACGGGATGCGAGGGGAGGTGGATCGACGCAGGGAGGGGGAGCAAGGGGAGGTGGATCAGTGCAGAGATCGATGCAGGATGTGGGTGCAGGGGGAGGTGGATCGACGTAGGGGGGAGGAGAATCGGCGCAGAGATCGTTGTAGGGAGGGGGAGCAGTGGGAGGCGGAGGGAGGGAGAGCGGGGGGAGGCGGATTGACGCAGTGGACGACATAGGGAGGGAGTGCGAGGGAAGGTGGATCACCGCAGGGATGGGTCGGCATGGGGAGGTGGTTGCGAGGATGGATGGCAGATTTAGGGTTTGAGAAAGAAAGGAGAGGAGTGCGGTGGTTTAAATACAGTTTTAATTTTTAAATTTCAAAAAATAAAACTAGAACCAATTTTTATTGGGAACAAAAGTAGTCTTGAGATTTAAGGGAGGAATTTGAAAATTGAAATCAAATATAAATATGGTAAAGACACTCTTTTGGTATTCAATTTGTTTGCACCTTGTTTGTGGTCATTATGGATCGATAATTTATGAGACATGATTGTTTTTATATTTCATCGAGTTGGTATTTATGATGTAGATCTAAAATTATGACTTCTATTATGTTAATATTTCATCAAGTTTCATAACTCTACTAGACTTTATCTATAAATATTTTTGCACATAGCAGAATTTTGTCTATATAAGTTTTCATACATATTTTATCAAATATCTCCAAAGAGACATTTCATTCATATTTTATATATTTAACAATATTTTAATATTAATTTATTTTAGAACGCAATTTCCTATTTTCATATCCATCATATATTTGATCTATATCTATATTTATAAAAATATAGGAAAAATCCAATATGGTAAATGATATATCTAATTCATATTATAAGGTGTAAGTTAGCTTGTGGTTCATTTTGTTAAAATCTTAAAAAAAAAATCAAACAAGTTAATGAAGCTACATAGATCTTGACAAAATAGTTGAATCTATGTATAAGTCCTAAAAGAAATGTACATGTGCATCGTTGCTTAAAGTACTCACATGAAGTAAATTTACATTCTAATTTTTGAAAGTGGAAGGACCCTAATGAAATTTGCTCGGAAGGCACCATCGGAAGCGTGTGTACTTCTCAACTTCCCATTTTTACAGTGGTGGTTTAAAGAAAATCCCTAAGGATTAAGAAAAAGATGTGGATGCTATAGTTTAAGAGGAAGCATGGCTCAAAATCGACAATGGGAAGGAAGAGCTGTCCCAGTTTGCCATCTGGGTGCAGCTGAAGTTGTAGGGAGGTGGTCTGCGTGATTCCACGTGGGTGGCCCATGAGATACGTACAAATTATTATACACAGGATTAAAGTGAACAATTCTATGGGGTGACGAGCTTGGGGAGAGAGAGAGAAAGACGGCGAGAGCAGCGAAGTGAAAGAATTTCTCGTCTGCAAATTAATCAAGCAGACGCTGCAGTTTGTGGTTCGGAGATCGAGCATGTACGCAAAAGCAGTAGCTTCAACAAGCCTGCAAGCAGAGGCAGGGCGTAGCAGACGAATATGGATGATTTTTGTTTCGCTGCGTTTACAGAGCAAACCATCGAGAGCTCATGTGATACCAAGGATGCATGGGGTGACCAAAACAAACTTCTGCCTCGACGCCTCTTCTTCCCAGTACTTACTTACCACCATCTCTATCATCTATATATTCTCTCTGTCTTACATGAATGTGAATACGATTGCTCTCTGCTTCTTATTATTATATACGGCCGCCGCCAGCCCTTTTGAATGCATGTCATATTGTACTGGTATCAGGCGCCACTATCGCAAATTGTTGAGAGTCTGCAGGGCTGCCGGCAGCTATCATGAAGAAGAAGAAGAAGAAGAAGAAGAAGAAGAAGAAGAAGAAGAAGAAGAAGAAGAACAACAACAACAACAACAAGTAGAAGAAAAAGAATTGAACGTCAACGGATCATCGTCGGTGCCAGCAACAACAACAATACCATCCTCATCCTCAAACTCGAAACAAGATGATCTTCTTGTTTCAAAGAAGAGAGGAGGCACTGTCATGGGAGCTGCTTCTCTCATCATTGGAACCACCATCGGCTCTGGTATTCTTGCTCTCCCCCAGAAAACATCTCCTGCAGTAAGACTCCATCCATCTTCATCTAGAAAAACATGGATGATTCGTCGTCGTTTTTCATTTAACTATGCCCCTGCCTGCAGGGTTTCATCCCCAGTGCAGCATCCGTGATCGTCTGCTGGGGGTTTCTCCTAGGGGAAGCACTCCTGCTGGCCGAGGTCAATGTTTCCCTCAGACTGAAGAGAAAGAAAAGAAGCAAAGACGGTGCCGTGGTTGAGGTGATATCATTTAAGACCATGGCACAAGAGACGCTGGGAGAATGGGGAGGGAAGGTTGCAACCTTCACCTATGTGTTCTTGGCTTACACTTCTATGGTGGCCTACGCGTCCAAGTCAGGGGATTTGCTCTCCCACCTCATCACCCTCCCTTCCCCCATCTTGGCCGCATTCTTCACTTCCATTCTGGCAGCCATCATAGTCTTTGGCGGAACCCCTCTCACGGATCACGTCAATCGGTGGCTCACGGCCTTGATGATAGGTGGGTGGGATATACATACATACATACATACATTACATACATACATATATGATCCCATAAGAAAGAGTTTCTGATACAGAGCTAAATGTTCTGTTCCTGGTTGTTGTTGTTGTTGTTTCCCGGCCCGGCCCGGCCCCTTCAGGTTTACTGGTGCTAATTGAAGCGATGGCCATTTCTTCTCATGGAGGGTGGTCTGGGTTGGTGGCCGCCGATGACTGGAGTAGGATCCCATCAACAGTCCCAGTCATCATCTTCTCCTTGGTTTACCACGACATAGCCCCTGGTATGATTTGCTTACGTGAATGGTATATCCACGTGCTTTCGAGGCAACAACTTAAATGCATCACGCATCGACTCAAGTTGGTTATTACTTGTTACGCTTTCAGTGATATGCTCTTACCTGGATGACGACATGAAACGCATAAGGTCTTCTCTGATTATTGGAAGTCTGGTGCCAATGCTCTCTTTACTTGCATGGGATGCAATTATGCTCGGCTTCACCAACCAAGCGGGTGGAATCACTGATGATCCATTGGACCTGATGATGGGAAGAGGGGTTTGGAATGGCGCATGGCCAGCCGTGGAAGCATTCTCGCTACTAGCTGTTGGGACATCGTTGATCGGCACTTTGCTTGGTTTCTCGCACTTCTTCCAGGAGCAACTTGCAAAACTATCCACTCCTCAACATACACCACCGGCTCAGGTGCGTGCGGCGATATATATATATATATATATATATATATATATATATATCCACATGAATTATGTTGTTTCCGTGAAATTATTCTTGAATTGTATCAATCACTCGGCAGCAGCAGGAGCAACAACTACTACCACAGGCCAGTCCGAGAAGGCACATAGACATGGTGAGGATATGGTGGGAAAACAGCAAACTCAGTCTCACTGCCATTAGTATTGCAGTGGTTCCACCCCTACTACTCTCAGCTACGGTTCCCGATGCTTTCTCCGTGGCTACCGATATCGCGGTGAGTGACTAGCTAGTAACTATTAACTCCTCCACGTAACTTCTAATACGAGTGGTATCCAGGGTCCATCCCAACCTTTTCCTGAATTTTAAGATTAGGTGCGATTACTGCAAAGGAATTAACCAAATGATACTCGTTTGCTTAAAGGGAGGTTACTGCATGACCATGTTATATGGACTTCTTCCACCGGCAATGGCTTGGGTGGTGGAGTCAGCATCTATCGGTGATCCAATAAAAGATGTCGAAGGCGAGGATATTCAGTCTCAGCAGCGTTTGTCTAAAGATAAATCTGCATTGATTGGGATGGGGCTATTTGCATCTGTTCTAGTGCTACAGCAAGTTTTACAAGACCTCTCCGGTTTGCATCTCTAAAGAGTAGAGATTGTATACAGCTCTTACCATTTCAATCCAAGAGGTAGTACAGAAACAAGCAAATCAAACTAGTCCTACACTGCAGGTACCACCCACACCTAGTGTGAATTGTTTTTCTGCAACCCGCATTGCATCCATTTGATTCTAATGTAAATATTCCATTGCAAATTAATTCAATGGACCAATATACTATGCACAAGTTACTTGGATCACATCTTCACGCAAACGAATAAAATCACCTGTTCATCCAAGCACACCAATCAATCACTACAGCAGCTACGTAATGCCACTGAAGCTCATAAATACAGATAAAAAAATTGACAAGATATTCAATGGTGAACAACTACCATTCAAGTACCGAACATACCTGTAACTATCACTCCAGTTGGATATTGCGGTTCAAATCCCAATGGATGAAAAATTTTTAACTAAAAAAAACTACCATTCAAGTTTCTTCCATTTCAAAGTCAGTCAAAATTCAGTGTTTTGTTAACTATATAATCTCTAGAGAACAACCATATTGACGTACAACAACAACAACAACACAACAGGAAAATCTGTAGACAACTGCCAAATCAACTCTATAATTCATCCTTCGGGTCGTCGGTGGAGCTTTGCTTGCTTTCAGGTGCAGCTGCTGCATCAGTGCTTTCTGATTTCACTGCTGAAGCTGGTTTCTGGAGCTTGAATGGGATTGAAGCGTGTTTTTTAATGAATTTGTAGAATGCTACCACTGTCCTGTCGGTCTCAACAGTAATCTGCGATTTCAACAAACAAATACCAGTAAACCATTAACAAGAGCAGGCTACTACCATGATTGGCACCCAAAAAAGATAGTAGATAGATTCGATAATATCTATTATTATAGAATCAAAGAATATAAGACTGGATGTGTTCTACATGTACACTTACAGGTTCAAAGTTTTTGTTCCCAGCAGGAAAGAAGAGAAGTGTTGGGAAACCATCTGCCTGAAATTATCATAAAAAAAATTATCACCTTATTGGCAAATACGTTTTGTGATTAATATTCCTCAAAGTGAAAAATAATAATCAGAAGCCGGAGAGATAAATATAAGATAATCAATTGATTGTGAATGGCAGCTGATACAAATCCAAAACACAATCAAACTAACTTCTTAGGACAATAGAATGAGGTAAAGTTAAAAGATAGTTAAGAGGTTGATTTATTTGTAGGACAGGTGAAGAACATTATAACAGATAAATTGTAATAATTGTGAGAATAGAGAAATAAAACCTTTGCTCTGGGATGCTCATTGGTGGTTCCATCCATTTTGGCAATAACAAGAGACTCAATGCCAGTTAAATGTTTGGCAAGCTTGTTGTAAATAGGTTCAAGTGCTTGGCAATGCCCACACCATGGTGCATAGATCTGTTACAAAGTGCAAGACCAAATTATTGTCAAAGAAAAAAAAAAAGTAAGTTATTAGCCGTGAGACATGTTACCTCAAGAAGAATATCCTTGGACTCATCTAACACAATCTCATCAAAATTATTTCCAACCACTACTTTCACATCACCATCGTTCTGCACAAAAACAGGTCCTTGATCAGATGTTACAAGAGCAGGAGCAAACAAATACAGGACGATGCAAAGTCCAATATAACATACTGTTTCAGGTATAGGATCCGATTTGTAAAAAGGCATCAGCTTATCCTGCAGAAAATCTTCACCGAATACCTGATGAAATAAAAACAAGATTTGGTAAAATACGAACTAGAAACAGAGTAGTAGTGAAACTTCTGAAGTCAGGGCATGTTAAAGAAAAATCGTTAAGAGAACTTGTCCCCCCATTTCCATATTTTCTAATTTATATAGTAGAGTGAAGACAGAAAGCATCTTTTCTATTTAGTAATTACTATAGTCAGAGTGAACATAGATAGCACAAGAGCAGGACCTAACTCCTATATCCAACAATATCAAGTACCTAAATTAGGACAGTAAATGAGTAAGGTACAGAATGGAAGAACCTCTACCCATATCCTTACCTTTCCCAATAAAACGAGTAAAGGATAGAATAATTACCCTTCTTGTCAAGATTTATGTTACCCATACCCTTACCCTTCCCAAGAAATGGATAATGGGTAGGATTATAGGATAAACACGTAATGAACTACAGTGAAAAATCTGTAAGAATTATACACAATCAACAATATTTTGAAAAAGAGCAATACAAAATCCATTCATAATTCCTGAAGATATCCAAATAGTACCAATAATAAAATAATTTAAAGTATAACAGTTTTGAATAAAAATAGTTTAAAACAATGACAAAAAATGCGAAATGCCGCCATCTAACTTAAGGTAGATCAACATTTTCTAATTTAAAAAACAAAATAACATTGCTTCATAAAAATTTGCCAAATTTTACACTCTATTTAGATGTAATCTTATTGTAGCTTTGTCTACTTCAAAAAGTACTTCACAGGAAACCAATGAACACTTTCATCAACAATTAGAAATCCATGTCGATCTTCTAAATTTGATTTACAGTAAGTAAAGAAACCGGATAACAGATAAATAGATATAGAATAAACTTATTTCATTACCCTACCCTATAACAAACCATGTAATAAGTAATGGGTAAACAAGTAAAATGTTTGAAATGGGTAAAAAATCCTTACCCATACCCTTCTCCAATGGGTAGGAACATAACGGGTAATGGGTAATACCCTACCCATTTATAGCCCTAACCTCAATGATCATTTGTTGCAATATTTCCACAAGGTCTTCTTTTGAAAAATTCCACAAGAATTTATGAAGGGATGCGATTGTTTTATCTAATGCTTTCATTTCTGCTGCTACACAATGACATCACAGGTCGAACTATCTAGTATGCAACAATTACATTAATAACATTCATAATTTGGTTTACATAAAATTTCAGCATTATAATTATAACCAGACTGCATTATAACTATCTGCTTTACCTTTGTCCACAAATATCAACTGCAGAGTCCAATTAATAGTTATGGGCAAATATATCCATTAGTTCCATTACAAACATCAAAATTAGTACTAAGTCATGCACATATATAACCTTAACGTTCTCTGCAGTCAGTTCGCCATCAAAAATATGTTTTTTGGCATCTTCATTTCCCGTGTATGCCAATACCTGGAAAAAAAAAACGCAGAAACAGATGGGAAACAGCAAATTTCTTACAATCAGTATTCTCATCAGGATAGTTCAATTTCTACGTGAGGCTGTTGAAAATAATGGCAGAGGAGAGAAGGGTAATGAGAATATGAAGGTTACTTTTGGTTTGTCTCCAGTAATGCCGAAATAGTTTGCGACCGGCACACCGACATCCTCATTGTCCATTTCCACGTAAACAAAGATAATCTGCACGCATATAAAATATTTGTCATAATAATGATGAATATATATACAACAGAGGATAATTAGAGATGTAGTGAAGCCCCAGAAACCTAATCCATTTTTCAAAGTTTAACAATTTCCTTTTCAATCTCAATTACAAACCAATTACTGGACCAAATAGATAAATCGAGCATGAGTGCCAATTTTCATTGAAACATATGCCATAAATTGCCTACATAAATTAATACTCTCCATTTCTTTGTGCCAGTTACTCAATGGGATTAATTACTATTTTCACAGTAAACCAATGGGTTCAAGACGTTTGGATGTTGCAGTTTAAAGTTGAGCATAAATGAAGAAGAGCATTCGCAAATTACCTTTCCCTTGAATGATTTAGCTGCCACTTCAAAAAGTGGTATGACCTTCTCAGAATGATTTGAAGTGGCAAACAGCAAAAGCTAGCAAAGAGGCAAACTTGCAAAGTCAAAACTAGGAGAACATATTGAGTTTGTTTTATAGAGATGTGTTGTAATTCTTGAAGCAAAAGAGACAAGGATACCTGCTTCTTGATGGGATTTTCGAAAAGCAATGGAGCACTTTCCCTTGTAAAGTAGGTAACAAGAGGAATTTTATTGGAAAAGACAAAATCAGCAATTGCTGATTTTGTAAATGGTCCATCTGGTAAAAGCAAGTAAGGCATAGTGTCAGAGTAGTTAAGCGCTTGCCAAGCCTGAGGGATGCAGCATAGAGGTTTATTATGTTGTCTCACCAAAGTAGGCTTCTTTCTCGTCCTCCTCCTTAATCGAAACCAGGGAAGGAAGTTTGGAATTTGGGTCTATGTTGAAAAGCTTAGCCACGTCAGGGTTAACAGTCTGGTAGAAGGTAACATCATCCTCAAGTTTGGAAGCAGAAGCAAGCTCTTGACTGTCGGTGCCCTGCAATCATTGTAAAAACGCAAATCATATCATGTTTGGAAGCTGTTGTCATCATCGTTTCTAGGTTGCGATGTTCTGTGGTAGAAAGGGTCGAAGTTCACGTTACCACCAACGAGTCGAGGAAGGCGAGGACCATTTTCCGTTGGGATGTGAGGAGGGTCTGAGCCTCGTCGATCGTGGTTATGTTGTGGACTCCAGGGCCGATCTTCTTCTTAATCCACGTGACGATGGCCTCCTTGGTTGTTTGGCCTGGATAGGGCTTGTGCTGACCATCGACGAAGAAAAGGAGGGTGGGGTAGCCCTCGATGCCGTAGTTCTGGGAGAGATCCTCCTCCTCGGTAGCATCGACCTTGGCAAGGGAGACGTCGTGGTGGAGGCCCTTGAGCTCGGAGGCGGCATGGGCGTACTCGGGGGCAAGGGCATGGCAGTGGCCGCACCAGGGGGCGTAGAACTCGACCAAGACGTGCTTGGACTTGGAAACGAAGTCAGTGAAGTTGGCGGCGGTGAGGACGACGACGTCCTTGTCGTCGACGGAAGGCATGCCAAAGGAGTCGTCGTTGTCGAAGGGTTCGTCGTCTTCCTCGGCTTCGGAATCAGCAGCAGCATCGGGAAGAAGATGAGAGGAGGAGGAGTCGAGGGGCTCCTCGAGGAAGCTGAGATCCTCGTCGTCGTCGTCGCCGTCGTCGGGCTTGGGATCAGGAGAAGATGAGAAGACGACGACTACGCACAAGTGGGAGAGGAGGAGAATGGAGATGGCAAGGGAAAAGAGTACATTTTTACCTCTCGCCATTTTCCGGCGTTCGATCTCTTTCGCTTCTTCCTTCTCTCCAACAGGAGCAGAGGAACAGAGCACAAAGAGAAAGGAGGAGGGAGGAAACTGAAGGAACAACTTTGTCGAAAGAGGGTAGAAAATAAAAAGAAAAAATTGATTTAATTTAATGCAAAATAAGGCAGCAAGTCCTTTTTGTTGACTTTTTATTATATAATTTCCATATTTGTTTATTAATTAAGATATCAGACGATGACTCGACTGGAGTTAATTCATTGGATAATTTGCTGGCTAATGTGGAGGCCACTCATTGGATGAAGCGGCCGGATCCACCATTCAGAGACGGCCACGCACGACTTCGTGACTCATTCTTCTTACATCTTTTTAATTATATGCTTTGCAAGCTTCGTTGTTGGTTGTGGGATTCATTTGTCAACTTTCTTGTCATTGTTGGACCGATTTTTCTAATATCAAGATAATGACCTTCTCTCCAGCCTAGTTTTCTCCTCCATGAAAGCTAGAAACGATGCACTTAACATATATGATTCCATACTTCATATGATTTTCGCTTCCTTTAGACTCCTAATTCTAATGCTATAGGTAATCTAAAAGAGGAGGGAGTTTCGATTAGACTTGAGGGTATCCCACATCATTTATGGAATATTGACATCTTTCGTCTCATGATTGTTAGTTTTGCTGACCTCCTTGAGGTTGATATGTCCATTGACTTTGTAAAATACTTGGGTTTCTCTAGAATAAGAATCAAAATTCACCCTAAAATGGAAATTCCAGATTGTAGATATTTCGCCTATGGTAAGTCCATTTACCCAATTAAATTCAGGAGAAGTTGGGATATCTGTTCATCCTCAGACACTGCTCCCAAACCCACTAATACATGGCCATCCGAACCCTCATCTAATTACTCTTCTTCCTCTAGCCTAAACCCAACTAGGAAGTAGTTCAAAAGTAACAAAGGGAGGAGGGGGAACAAAAGTAATAGGTTTGCCAGAGGCGGGAAACATGTATGGACCAGGCCAATCAGTCCTAATCTCTTATCTCCTTCGAAAGCACCTGGTATTCTCCCAACTCCCATTCCCTCTCACTCTAGGGATGGCTCTATGTCAGTACCACATATCTGTGTGCCTCCCAACTATTCTCATGAGGAGGGTGATAATACGAAGTTTATTGACATGGAGATTAAGGCCAGGAACTTATCCTTAGCAAAATTCAAGAAGATTCTGGCTGTATATGATTGCTTGGAGAGTGATGACTTGGGGGTACTTGACGAGGCTGTTGCTGCTCCACACCCACCCACACCTGTTCATGTGCCAGGTTTTGAAAAAACTGAAAATCTACAATCGCTATCTTCCTTCAAGCAAAACAATGAATGGGAGCAAGAATCTTTGGCCCCATCAGCCCCATCGGCCTCCCAGCAAGGAAGGAAGAGTACTGTCTCCACACTTGTTCTTCTAGAAGACAATTCTGTGCTTTGATTAACTCTTTGTTAGTCCTTACACTATATTGCTTTCTTTTGGACTGTAATACTGAACGTCCATGGACACTTGTCATTCTTTTTGTGGAATTTCGATTCCAAAAAGATTGTAATATGGATTGAACCTCTGTTTCTTATTCTTATAAAATTTTACCGTTAACAAAAAAACTTTCTTGTCGTTGTTGCATGGAAATATCAGCACAAGTCGACTTGTAAGAGGGCTGACCAGACTGATTCTCTCACAATCCGGTGGATCTAAATCGACCTTCTCACAAGTCGATGGATGTTTTTTTTTTTTTATGAAATCGATAGATATATATTTTTTCATCGTGTTCTTCGTAAGAGTCGAACCAAAAAGAAAAATATGGTTATGCTCTTTTTAACTCACTTCACCGTAACAGTTGGTTACAACTCCATGAATGTTGTGTTGTTGATGTTGTATGGAAAAATCAACACAGACTGAGTGGCGGGAGGATCGGTCAAGTCTAGGCTGACTCTCTTACCAGTCTATGGATCTAGAACTCTGACCTCTCACAGGCCGATGAGTCTCTATGAGTTAGTCGACCCTGTCACAAGTTAACCTGTATTTAAGGCTCTCCTCACGTTAACTTGCGGCCATTTCACAAGTCAACTTGTATCTTAGGCTTTGATGTTGTATTGTTTTTTTATGGGATTTCCTTTCTTTCTGTTTTAACTCCGGCCCCTGGATGTCATTACTTTGCATATAAACGTGCATGACATCCGAAGATTGATGTTTCTGCAAGTTTTTTTTTATTTTGAATAAATAATATTATACTTTTTTTTTTAGGAGAGTTGGGATGACTTGTGGGTTTTATTTATTTGGAAACTCTGGATTTTTTCACTGAACTAACGGATCGTTCTCAATATGGCACGCCTTCCCTCACCTTGGATTTTCCAGTGATTCACCCAAGAACCACAGACACAGATAATCTAGATCAACTTTGAAGAATGTGGGAAACTCTCTAAGTATGCTGCTCTCAAAACCTTTTACTCTTTTCTAGAGAACATCGTACACAATTAAATCTAGAAAACATGTATCACTAAACGGTCACACTTAGTCAAATCTACTTAAACCAAACAAACTCAAAGACTATCTTGTTACTCGATGTTAAGTAATCGACAATGGATCACATGTAAGAGTAGAAATACACTACACTACTGCAACTCAGCCATCCTATAAGAAGTCGCCCATTCCAAGTTCTAAAAAACCCTCATGACTGTCCACCCAAAGATGTTACTAGAAGCGAGACACATGCATACCATGTTCTAACTAAACATGTAACGACCTCTAAGTCATTATCCTTAAAACTAACTACATTTTTTTTCAATTACATTAGCCATAAAATTAAAATCAAGCATGACAACAAAATAAAAGCAATATTAATCAAAATAAAACTAGGCTACTCACTTATCCAAAGTCCTTGATGTATGATTGAGTGACTCTTTCTCTATGTGCACAAGTCGAAAGTCCTACATCTATCATGAACCTACGAAAAAAAATACCAAAACAAACACATATGAGCGTCTACTGAAAGGTTACCTAGCACATATACTACCTAAATACACAAACAACTTAACAACTAATGTCAAAGAACCAAGCACAACCATGCCATAAACAGTCAAACCCCGGTATCTCACCTGGATGTCGAAACACTACAATAGGTAATTTACATTACCCAGTAAGCAACAAATCTTTTAAAACTCTGTCTTTTGAAATCATTTCCTTTTCTTTCTGTTCAAAACTAAATGCATGCTTTTTCAAAATCTTATGTATACTTGAAATGACCACCTTTGCCAAATTAAGTCCAATACCACTCACATCTACCTAAAATCAAGCCAAACACAGAGTCTATGCTCAAAGCCACATAAAATTCCTATCTCAGAAATTGGCACAGATCCATATCTCAAAACCACAATGCCACACAAGCGTAACTAGAAACAACACAAGCATCAACTATAAGCAGCTGTCAAAGACACAAACCTCGATCCCACTACACTATCATGGATAGTCGCAACCATCCGTTCCAAAGTCCAACTCTCAGAAGGACCCTCAACAATGTGTCGTGTTGCTCAACGTCAAGCAACTGATACTAGCCATACGTAGTCACTGGGGACTCCTACTCCAATCTTACTGCACTGTGAACTACTCCATGCAGGAGTTAAATAGTCCCGACTGTAGCCTTAGTTTATTCACATACTATACAATATATGGTGCGTCCTCTCGACGTTCCTTAGTGTCCGAGCACCTAGGGACTAGAAGCCAAGATGCGATTAGTACCGACACTAAAGGTAATTTGGGTCTCCCATACCCCAGACCTTATAGTACTTCAACTAAAGTCACGAGACTCCATTTTCAAACTTGACAACTACGACCTTAGACTCGTACTTGACTCTCTAGAAGTATCAATCGTTCCTGGTCCTTCAGTATTTGTTTATGGTCCGTTAGTATGATTCTATGGTCCTGTAGTTCCTATCAAAAACCACAAAAAGCCACAAACCTCAACTTAGGCAATTAACACTCGACCATCTAAGGGTATCAGTTGTCACTAGTCAGTCAACAAGAAGCTTCGCTCTATTAGTCCCACGAAATCTCCAAAATCATTTTTCAAAACTTTTATAAACTATGCAAATTCTTTTCCAAACTTTTTTAAAAACTATTTTCAAAGACCCTTTCAAAAATCATCTCTACATCACATGGAAAACTACCACCAAAACCTGCAAGACTATGTAACCTCACTTTCACAAATCCTTTGAAAAATCATTTTCTAAAAATAATCGATATTTTCTTTCAAAATCATTTGAAAACCATTTAAAATCACATTCCCCAGGAAAATACTCAAAACATCAATTTGGTGATAAATAAGAGGCCAATATACTCTTATACAAGTAAAACAGTCAAAGAGCCATACTAAAAGTGTTGGACGTGGCCAGGCCAGTGTCCAACATTGAACACTAATATTCCCAGTGTCCAACACCATAGTCAGTACACCTGAATAATTTCCAATATGCATCACCCAATTATCAGCTAATCCTATGGTGATCCATCAGTTTTATTTCGAGCCTAAGTTATTTAAAGGAAAACCTAGTATTCTCTAGGTCATATAATCTTTTTTTTATCTTCAAATAATGAAAGATTTATCAAATTATCGACCCTAGGCCATTGGACGCTAGGTTACATGTGTCTTAACACAAGGATTCCTGGGTCTAACAACCCAGATTACCATTTTCAACTACAACCACCCTAAAGCTAACCTCTACTCTAATCATCTCATTAAGGAATCCAAAGCATGGTTTAATTTCACAATAGCAATGCATGTCGTTGATTATTAATTCCCAACTATATTTAAGTTACTTCTACATAAGCATGCATCTTAGATTCATGACAGCAGTGTAAGATGCATTATTGCAAGCATCTTATGTAGGACGCAGCCGTAGCTGCGTTTAACACCCTTAGGCCTTATTCTTAATTAAAATCATCTAAAAGGCTAACATGCATGTTTATTTTACATAACATTAATAAAAACATGGAAGGAATAACTATTACTCAACTACATGCCATTCGTTTTAATTCTCCACATGCATTTGACCTTTTATCCATTAAATATAGTCATAGTGATTGTCTGGAGTGTTGTATGCGGGATTCTAATCGTTTAACATAAGACGCGTCAGAACCTACGTCAAACACACTGACAGTTGCTCTACACTGAAAAACCTTTCCAAATCATGCATGCCAGTCCAATAACTTCACGTATCCATCAAAATACAATTAAAGAAGCAAGTAAAACATTAGCATACATCAAAACCTAATTGTAAAACAATCTAAAAACACTTCTAATTGAGTGTGTACCTTACACCCAAGAAAAGCATCTCATCTTGCAACTCTAAGTCCTTACGTGCTACCTCTCAAAGCTCCTTCTAGCCTTCCATGAACCCATGCAACACCCCAACTCCAAGAAATTAATGTATGCATGAAAGAAAAGAGAGAAGAAGAAGGAGAAGAAAGAACTTACCTCTTTCTCCCTCTCTCGCCCATTAAACCCTGGAATTCTCTCTCTCGCTCTCGCACCCTGAGACGAAGAGAAGAAGAGGAGAAAGAATTCTCGAAGAAGACACCCCCTCCCTTGTATATATAATAGGCAGCTCAAGCTTCTGGAAAATTTTTAGAGTGTTATACGTACTAGTCCTTGCGTCCAACATAAGACACACCGAATGCAACGTTTAACACCTAAGGATTCCAGAATACTCCATTCTAGGCATTAAACGCATGGTACCTTGCATTTAACATAAGATGCAAGCCTACTAGTGTATAACACACAATGACCATAAAATCAACATTTTAGGTGTAAGACACGAGTTTTCTTGCGTCTAACATAACACACATGATTCTCAGTGTCTAACACACCTAGACTCTAAATCAAACATTTGATCTAAAAATGCTACTTGGAACCTAGGTCATTAGAAAACATCACAGAATATGCCCTCTTCGCGTCCTAAGTCTCAATGCGTGAATTACCCAGGAAACTCTAATCTCCTAGTCCTATCGGCACTAAATACTTGAACCTTAATATTGACTTTGTACTCGACCATCTAGAAGTACTGTCCTACTTCTTGGTCCTGCCAACACAAACCTCGACCTCTTGGTTCACTATAAAAATAATGGAATTCATTGCAAAACTCTTTTTCCATATTCTCCAAATATTCTTTAAGGTAAATATTAAAACTCCTCAAAAAAATCAAAACACACACCTTTAAAATTGATTATAACTTCCTATTGTTCAAAGCTAAAAATGTAGAGCTCATATGCGTAGGAAAAATGCATAACACCTCTCGAATAACTCTGACATCAAGCAAAGCATCCATAACAAAACCAAAACACATCTGAAGATCCTCTCATTCTTCTCGCTAAACAACTTCAAAATGTATAAGAGCATAAACATTTAAGAAATAGGATAGTAGGGAAACTATCATAAACACTTGCCTATATAGGGTAACATATAATTTAGAAAACTCTACATAATATACTAATTTAAAGATCTTGAAATTGTCTATCTAACGCATCAAAAATAGTTGAGATCCAATATTCAATGCTCATGATATGATTAAAATACGATAACATTGACAACGGTTTAGATATTTTACAATCATTCTATTGCCGAGAAAAATCCTTCAAATCAACATGGCAATCCCATGGAAATTCACAAAACGAGCATTTAGTAATGTGTGTGAGCCTTAAATTCCACAATCCTAGACATGTAATTAAAATCGATGACTAAAACCCGATTTAAACTCCTAAGTAGGTTGTGTACCTTCAAGAAGACCACAACCCATAAACTCAATGAACAATTCCAACCTCGCCAGGGCATAGAACACAACTACTACACAAACCTCTGGCCTCGCCCTCTAGTCATGACAACCTCAAGCAAAACCCATAAAATCAACATGCAAGTACAGGATCAAGAAGGAAATATGACCCACAAACCCTCAACCACACTTTACCGTTGCACAATGGTTGCTGCCATTATTGGAAAGGTGGAAATCGACAAGCTCCAATGGCCCTTCAAAAGTTCCCAACGTCATAGAAGGTGAGGGTCGTCACTGGTCACTTCTCCCAACACATGCACAATCTAAGAAACTCTCAAACACCTCCCTCTCCACCACTCTCTCTCATAAGTTCACCCTCCCCTCTCTTCTCTTCTTCTTCTCGTTCTTTCTTTTCTTTATGTTGATGTGTCTTAAAAGGGCAAGGTTGCCCATATATATATGGCCTGACAAACACTCAAGTACAGTGTTGGTAAGTGGCAAAGCTCATTGATACTAACATCTACATTTCAAGTCCAAACTTTCACTTGATATTTCACTTCCAGCACTAGCACTAGCACTAACCCAAGTGCATGCACTCTACTTGTATAAGAGTCCAATTATCATTATTAATCACTTCCAAAATTCAACTCTAATGATCATTAAGATTTAATTAAGTCAATATCATCATTTTCCTTGATTAACATAAATTCTACACAGTCATATTGAATTCCATCATCTTTCTTAAATTATAATCAAAGTTCATTCAAATCGTCCTTTAATCAAATACAACCATCAATATGTAACTAAGTAGAATACTAATTTTCTAAATAAAGCTCACTCCACCCTATAGTACTCCACGCACAAAACACTGTGTGGTGCACCTACTTGGACCCATATTCGAACATGTATTTGAGCACCCACGTTCAACATTATACTTGAGTACACATGTTCGATGCCATATTCGAACATGTAACCACACGTGTCGTTTAGCCTTGAACTAGGCCGAGCAACTAATCATATATATGCCTGCTTATTTTAACATCATATTCAAAATTTGAATGTAAAACCATATGTTAATATAATCGTTATATTTGTGATTACATATGAACATTTTTCTTCCACTTGCCAATAATACATGAATCTTTCATTATGTTTTTTTTTTTGCAACGCAATCTTTCATTATATTATTATTGGAATACGTATGCGATGATTGTGAATGAGGTTCTCCCATAGTAATTAACAAATCTTCATCAGAAGTGGTTTGGGGGAAGTTCGAACATTAAAATTCACGCTAACATCCTAAGATTTGTTGGAAATTACAAATTCAACGGGAGTGTGAAAAGAAGCACATATTGTCACATATTTTAACTAATATTTTTAAAAGACATTTCATCTAAAAACTCTTATTCTCACATATAGTCACTTTACTTAAAAAAATGTCTTTGAATGGTATAGTTGATTTAAGGTGATAATTAATAGAAAAATTGAGAATTAATTCGTTGAGAATGAAAATCAAATGAACAAAATTACAAAAGGAAATGCAATTATTTCAAATTGATTTATATGTTTAATGGAAAAGATAGAATACGTATATAGTTCATGGATAGTAACGAGAGTAAAGTGAAAAATAAAAATAATATATGCACTTGACATTAGATAACATGTGGTTCAAGAACGATTTAAGAATTTGGAAGCTTAAAAGGTGAATATGGTAGCATTAACAATGATTGATGAAAAATATTAAATATATAAATACTCAAAATAAAAACCAACACATGAAATGAGAGTATTTTTGAGAAGTTGAAAAGTTATAATACGATAAAAAATTAATTTATCTGTAATAAGTGGTCATTAAATCTTGAATAGATGAAATTGGAATAGTTTTGAGAAAATGAAAAGGTTTTATGCCATGTGTCAAGTTTTGCATGTTTAAACATACCATGTGTCAATATTTTAAAGAAGTTAAGACTTAAACTATTACTTTTTAAAGTAGAAGTCAAAGAGGGAAATGTAATTATACCATCTATAATTACACATATTATGTGAATATCACTTAAATTCAAAAAATATCATGTATACCATTAATCCGAATTTTAAATACATATATGATATTATTGTTAGATGTTTGGTTAGAAATGACCAAACATAAGTTAAAAATTCAACCTAATGATCTAAAATAACTAACCTATCATTACAAGAAAACAACCTTATCCCTCTTAGCTGCTGTTCTTTTGTGCAGGTAGGAGGAGAAGTAGAGGAGAAGTTTCTTTTTTATTTGATAACTAAGTGAGTAGAAGTTAGGATTTTAAAATAGGGAAGGAAATGACTTTTCATATATAAGACTCTTAGGACATGCAGATAAAAAAGTCGTTTATATTTGAAAACTAAACATTGTTAGGGCTAGAGGTGGAAATCGGGCTGGGCCGGGCGCAACAGACCCTGGGCCCAGCACGGCCCATGGCCCGGGGCCGAGCCGGGCCCACGGGCAGGCGGCCATTTCCC
>JAMKQA010002172.1:0-18567 GCA_024699735.1 Posidonia australis | reverse complement strand
CATGATTTCTCATGTTTTGGTTTTCCTTGTCTTCCATAATAGATTAGGTGGCGACTCCATTTATTTTGCTTTTTCGATGTGATTTTGCCGACCGATTTCGCATTCATTTGCGGAATCTCCTCGCCAGCATGGTTACAATGATATACACACTAATTCCCCTAGTATAATCTGCAATGCTATTGAGAAGTATTTCTTCTCTCTGTTTAACAAACCAGCTAATCCTGGGATATCACTTAATTGGGATATCCTTTTGCCAATCAAGATTACTGAACTTGAAAATCTTGAGATTCCATTCTCTAAGGAGGAAATTAAGAAAAGTGATTCTCATTATCAGGGGAAAAATCTCCAGGACTGATAGATTTTCCTTGTGTTTTTATCATCATTTTTGGGATGAAATTAAAAAGGATGTTTTTGATATATTTAAACTTTTCCATCAATCAAATGACATCAATACCTTGAAAAGCGTCAATCAAACATTCATCACCCATATCCTAAAGAAATTTAAGGTTGAAAAAATTCAAGACTACAGATCCATTAGTCTCTTAAACAGTAGATACAAAATCATCTCCAAATGCTTAGCTAATAGAATATGTCCAATTCTTAGTTTTATTTTGGATGACTCTCAAAGTGTCTTTCTCTCAAGGCGTAATATTAGTGATTATTTCTTTGTAGTTTAAGAAATCCTTCATCTGATGCATCTCAAACCCCTAGGCTTATGCTTAAGCTAGATTTTGAGAAGACTTTCAACAATGTAAATTGGGAGTTTCTTATTTAAGGGCTTGTTTGTGCCTTGGAAACGAAAGGAAATAAAAAATATTAGTCAAAGGGAAACTAAAGGAAATAGAAATCAATGGAATTTATTTTCTATTTAACTAATTTTTTGGTGTTTGTGCTTGTCATTGGAAACAAATAGAAACGTGTCTTGGCTTTTATACTTTGGAAATAAACAGAAACCGTTTCCTTTTCCAGTAGAAGCACAAACACCACTTAAAAAAGTGGTCAAAGGAAAATTAATTTCCTTTCCTTTGGTTTCCTTTGGATTCTGATGACACAAACCCCCCTAAAACTCTCTTAAAGGGTTGGGCTATAAAAATAAATGGATTGATTGGATTAGAATGTGCATTACATCAGCAAGGTTTTCTATTTTGTCTCCATTATTGTTTATAGTGGCCACCTATATTCTTAACTGATTGTTAGTGTTGGATGAGAAAAATAATCTTATCAAGGGTATTCAGTACCCCCATTCTAGGTCTCAAGTGTTAAATATTCAATATGTAGATTATATCTTACCTTTTCTCACTCCATGTGAGAACTTTATTATTAACTTGAAAAAAAATACTATGTTGTTTTCAAACTTATTCAGGCCTGGGAAAAAAAACTTTAATAAGTCCTCACTTACTGGGATTAAAGTCCCAGAGCATGCGATGGATAGGTATTTCTCTATTTTGGGATGTACCTCTACAACTTTACTTGTTACATATTTGGGATTGTCTTTGTACTTCAAGAAAGCCTCCTATAGTGATTGGTCACCAGTGTTAGACAAAATCATAGCAAACTTATATACTTGGAAGAATAATTACTTATCCATTGGGAATAGATTTACTTTGCTTAATTTGGTATTATCAGCCATTCCTACTTATTATTTGTCTATTTTGCATCTAAGAAGGTGGAATTGGAAATTAATCGAATTCATCGACGTTTCCTATGGAAATCCAATACCTCAACTCAATCAGGTTATTGCTTAACTAGATGGTAGAATATTTGCCGAAGCAAAGATCAAGATGGATTGGGAATAATTAACAATAAGAATTTCAGTATAGCTCTAAAATGTAAACTACTTAGGAATTTGCTTGCAAACAATATGTGCCTTAAATGGCCTAGTTTAGTGAAAAGCAGATATTGTTCTTTTAACAGTATTGGTGTTTTACTTAATGTGGCCTCCTACAGGGCTTCCCCCTTTGGTAGGAACTAAAAAATTGTTTTCCTATAGTTAAATTGTTATCCTCCTTTTTTCTTGAATGACGGGAAAAGTATAATCTTTTGGGAGAATAAATGGATAGACAACACTACTTTGAAACATACATGGTCTTATTTGTATTCTTTATCTAGTAATAAGAAATGTACTGTTGAGAAAATGATTTTAAGCTATAGTGATAGACAACTGAATATTTTCTTAGTAAACAACATTAGTTCACTTAATGCATTCCATTCATCCCCTGAGCTACAAAATTTCATAGACAAAATGGATCCTATTCGATTAACTACTGAGGATGATACCTTGGAGTGGATGTTAACTCCAAATAAGGATTTTACTATGAAGAGTTGTTATCGTTTCTTGAATGATGATGATTTTCGATCTAAATTTAGGAAGAGAATATGAAAATCTACGACCCCTTGAAAATCAAAGTATTTGTTTGGCTTACAAAACGTAATAAAATTCGTTCAAGCCCCAACTTATCAATGAGGGGGTGGATTGGTTCACCACATTGTGAGTTGTGTTGTAACGTCTCATATTTTCCATAATAATTTAAAACAATTTAAATTACGAGAAAATTAAAGCCAAACAGAAAATATCTAACTACTAAGAACCTGTGTGTGCGGCTAGGAGACTCCAAACTATATGCACTACGCTAATCCCCTGTATGCCTGCACCTGCAAACCAAAAACACGAGGAAAACGCATGAGTGACAAAAGTCACCCAATACGCACCCCAAAGGAAAATTGCGGAAAGCAAATCATAATTACTTTTCTTTTAAAATTCATTTCGCAAACCATTTTCTCAAAACCTCACAAATCAGGCCTACATCGACCAAAACCACAACCAGGGCTCTACTAGTCCAAAACCACAAGCAAAGGCCCTCAATGGTCAAAACCACACACAGTGAGTCGGGAAGCCCAACGCTAGGCAACCAAACTTTGGCCACACGCAGTCTACGGAGGAGCGACCACGGTGTTCTGCACTGCCACGATGAAGCCACGCTGTGCAGGAGCGATCACCTTCCCACGATTCTCCCTCTCTGGAGAACCCTCATAAAGCCAACCCTTCCTTGAGATGGCTATCCTGTCTCTCAAGACACTACCACCTACGAGGCATGTGTCCCACCCGCACTGGCCACCATAGCATTTGTCTCCACACGGCGTCCTCCACACACGGTACTCAGGAGGGAGTGTCATACTGCCATACCCAACGATACCCGAGCTTTAGTACTCACAGCGACAGCAGGAGTATCATACCTCCCCGTCATGCCACAAGACACCTCAACCCGCGGAACTCAACCCTAGGGTTGAGACGACAGTCAAGGAGTCCCATACCTCTAGGACCCGATGCCCCTTAGCCTCAGGTAATCTCGGCTTTCAACCTCAACCACGGAGTCACGCCCGACCACCCGAGAATGTCATCACATTCCCTGATCCCGACGACACGATCCCACACTGACTTCGCCTGTACATAGAAAACCAAGAAAACATTTTCCAAAACAGGTTAACTATTTCTTTGAAATCCACTTTCCAAAATCATTTTCATATCTTTGAAAACTCTTCCAAAACCTTGGCAAAACGACACATCAAGGGTCCCAGGAGACCACCACTGATGACCCACAATCCATCTCAATGGGACAAAAGAAATCAATCCGCAAAACCCTCGAAAATCAGATTTTATAAACTTATTTGGGTCCTGATTCGACATGCCGAAAAATAGATTCGGTATGCCAAAAATCCCTAGTTCGGTAGTGTAGACACCCCGATTTTGAAGTCACTTGGCAGCAAGCTCCTCTGAAAAGATGCTCTGGTTGCGATCACTAAAAACCCTCAATTTTCAAACCTAAAACCTAAGCCCTAGCTCCACCAAAACCCTCAAGCCCACACAAGCTCAGTCAAGTCCACACTAGTCCACTCTAACCTAATCAAAGCAAGAAACAACAATTAAGAATTAAAACCAAACAAAAGCCATTTAAAACACTAAAAATCCAAATTAATCAAACAAAAACCCTAATTAAAGTCAAAATTAAATAAAATCTACTTAAACCCACTTAAAATCCAATTAATCAAGTGAAAACCCTAATTAAAAGTCAAAATTAATTAAAACCCACTTAAAATCCAATTAATCAAGTGAAAACCCTAATTAAAGTCAAAATCCCTTTAAATCATTAAAAACCCTAATTAATTAAACCTAAAACCCTAATTGAAATTCAAAACAACTAAATTAAACTCAAAATCCTAATTAAATCACACAAAAAACCTAATTAAGCTCAAAACCCTAATTAAAACACAAAAATCCTAATTAAACCCAAAATCCTAATTAATTAAACCCAAAACCCTAATTAAACTCAAAATCCTAATTAATTAAACCCCAAACCTTAATTAAAGTTTGAAACTCCTAAATTGAAATCCAAAATCCTAATTAAAACACAGAAACCCTAATTAAACTCAAAATCCTAATTAAAATCCAAAACCCTAAAATTAAAATAATTAAAATATTAGGAACCCTAAAATAATTAAAACCCTAATTTAAAACCAATTAATTAAACCCTAAGTCACAAAATCAAAAACCTAATTCAAATCAAAAATCCAAATAAAAACCTAAAAATCAAAACCCTAAAATCCCTAAAAAATCCCAAAACAAAACTAAAACAAAAAAACCTAAAATAATTAAAACGTTAATTTAAAACCAATTAATTAAACCCTAAGTCACAGAATCAAAAACTTAATTCAAATCACAAAGCCTAAATTAAAAACCTAAAAGCAAAACTCTAAAATCCATAAAAATCCCAAAACAAAAGAAGAAGAAGAAGAAAACCCTAAAATTAGGCCCAATTACCAAGCCTAGTGTTTTGTTAATGACAAACTTTATAGACTGTAGAAATAAATCTAGCAAGCTCCTTAATATTCGGCGACCGCTCCGATGGAATCCCGAGAACACTGGACCATATCTCCTCCTCTCGGTGATCTCTGGTGATCTCCAACAGCTCCTGCCAGCTCACGCGAGCACCGTGCGGTCCTCAGCCATCGAGGAGGAAGATCGACGACTCTGGAGGCCATCGTTGGAGTATATAGCCTTGTCGCCGGCACAGAGCTTGGACCACCTTTTGGCCACTGACGCTTCCCCCGTTTGAGACCTAGAGAAAAGCCCTGCACCCTAACGACCAAAGACCCTAGCGATTCCCCCACATCCAAAGCACTTCCCCAGCCTTGGACAGCCCTAGAATCCTCAGCCTCGCTGCCGGAGCAGTCGACCAGAGGACCACTGGCGAGCTTCACTAGGAAGACAGCTGCCTTCAGCCAGGTAATCTCTCTCATTTTTATTCTAAATCATGCGCCTTAGGTCTAGTGAGCCCCTATTAGTCTTCTAAATGGTCTCAGTCGGAGTTGGCTGCCCTGTCGATCGCCTCCCCTTCCTCCGGTGGTGGGTTCACCACCACCAACGTGGTCCCAGGCCTCCTAAGTCTTGGCCAAGCTCCCATGGTCTTTCCTTCCTCTTCCCTGCCTTCCTCTTCTTCCTCCTGGGGTCCCCTTCAATTGGGAGGGAACCCTCTGGCCTCTTACTGCCAGGAACGCCACCATCGCCGCTGCAACCACCGTCTCGCTAGAGCCCGTGACAAGGGGAGCACCCCAGGCCATGCCAGTATCTCTCTCGACTTCCTGGAACATCGCCGAGGCACCACGGACCTCCTCAGCCTGTCACGTCTCCTCCACAGCCACTAGAACTCCGCCCTCACTACTGCAACCCCCCACCGCAGGCACAGGGGACGTGGGGGACACCTCAGGCCACCCCGGTCCACGTCGATGCTTCCTAGAGCCTCACCGTGACTCCCCAAAGATCTCCCGGTCTTCGCCGCGCTGCTCTAGCCGTTGCGCCACCGCTAGCATACTCACCGTCATCTTCCATAGTGCCGACATGCTACCACGCTGGAGCTAGAGGTGGGGAGGGCCTTTCCGGCCTCCCCAGTCTTGCCCATCATGCCTGAGAGCTCCGTTGCATCACCCTCGAGCTTCCCCGACAGCCGCCCGCCTTCTTCTACCGCTGGATCGTCGCTGGATCATCGTCGGAGCACACTCCGGAGCAGAGACGCTGGCGATCCGTCGGTGATCTTCGAGGGAATTGGTTTGGGCCCAGACCTGCTTATTTCATTTAGGTCCTGCTTTTTTATATTTAAGTCCTTGTTGTTTTAAATAACCTTTTGTTTCTTTTATTATTCTTGTAAATATTGCATGCTTTACCCTATTTCGTTTTAATTTTATTTTTAGTCCTGTTCATGCATGTTTTATCACACTTAAGCCCCTGCACTCATGTTTTCTTTATAATTAGGTCCTGGTATTTTGCTCTGAGCCCCAAAAACTTTTAAAAATGAGTTTTCTTTGTGAATTTTGCATCCTGACCCTAAGAAATTTCATAATTGCACTGATCATCATAAAAATCCAATTTTTTGTCACATTTAAGCCCTGTAAATTTGCATGTAGGCCCTTGAATTCTTAACATACAATCCCTGAGCAAAGGAAATTTGCATTCAGACCCTTAGATTAATTTTAAATCCATCATTTAGGGTTTAAATAGTTGTCTCATATGTTTTTTATATTTTCCACTTATTGCATTTCATATTTTGCATTTAATCATAGATTCCATTTAAAAATCATGTTTTCACTATGAATTGATCTTTAGTTTCATATTTTAATCACATTTGTACTTATGTGTACATTTTGCACTTTAGACCCTAAGTTTTCAAGAAACTACCCAAGTACAATTTTCACACATGTCAGTGCCACATTGTCATTTGATGCATCATCTGCATATTAGAATAGAAGTCACTGAATATATTTTGATCTAGATTCTCATCCTTTTTGTGAATTTCACATTTTAGTCCTTGTACTTGTCCTTTACTGTGTTTACATCGTTTTATTGTTGTTAAGACCTTGTCCTTGGCATGTTTTCTTACCAGTAACATTTTATGGACATTTTGCACACATTTTGGCATATCTCAGACCTTGCATCATCTTCATACATGCATTGATCACATCTGGCCATTAAAATAACCAAATTGCCCCTATGCCTCCAATCCCTACGCATGCATTTCAGTTTTTGCACTTAGTCTTGCATAATTCTTGTCCAAGTCATTCCTTAGAACTTTTAACACACTTAGGTACACATTCATGCATTTTATATAGTTTTTTGTCACATTTGCGTATCAGTCCAGCCTTTTTTGGCGAGCCTACATCATATGTGTTTCTTTCGTGGATTTTTCTTCACTTTGTTTTCGAAGTCCCTCATCTGACATTCTATTTGATTTTCTTTACTCCTACGTTTCAAATTTTTTCTATTTGATTTGGATTTCATTGCCTAAGGGCATACACGAACTGATCAAAAGGCCCACATTGGCCCATTTGCGGATTATTTCTTCTTTTTGATTTTCACGACTTTTTTCATGATTCCGATGACTTGGGTTTACCTCACTTTTATCTTTCTGATATCATTATGGTTTTTCAAGGCGTTCTTTCCAAAAACACTGTCATTTTATGTGATTTTCTTCACACGTCACCATTTGCATGTTTTATGTGGATATCTTTGCAATTTTTCTGTTCGGATTTCCATGGTGTTTTCTGCGCTTCTAATGATTTGGGTCGATTGTAGTTTTGATCCCATTGACGCTGGTGTGACTTTTTGAACCATTCTTTACAAAAACATCGTTATTTTATGTGAATTTCTTTATATGTCACAGTTTACCAGTTTTATGCGGACTTCTTTGCAGTTTTCCCATATTGATTTCCACGATGCTTTCTTTGATTTTGACGATCTGAGTCGATTGCATTTTTGACATTCTCGAGACCTGTATAATTTTTCGAGTCATTCTCACCCAGAATCTTGTCATTTCATGTGATTTTCTTTGTTGTGTCGTTTTTCATGCTTGCGATGCTTTATGTGGATTTCTTCGCAGTTTTCGCATACATCTTGCACATCCATCCAGTCTAGTCTTGGCATTCATATTAGCATGTTTAAAGCACAATCTAGGCTTAGCAAATATTCATCCAGCCTTTAGCAAGCAAATTAGACTAGAAAGACCAAGTTTCTCAGGCTTACGGGGTGCTTGACACCTTCCCCGTGCGTAATAAGAATCATTACCCATCCTCTGGTTAGCAGACATCTGGTCACATTTGCATCTCATACATTCCATCCTTTGTGATTTTCCTCATCTTTCTCTTAAAAGACTAGGTGGCAACTCCATTTCTTTTTCGTTTCATCCTATCTCGCACCTTCGCCATCTTAGCATGGCTGTGATCTTTTCCCTCTGGTGCGACTCCACGCTGGATCCCCGGGTTGGCATGGTCGCAGAACTTGTGACTCCATTGGGGAGTACCAGATTCCAGCTTTTAGGTTAGTCTTTTCCGCTTGATTTGGCATGTTTATTTGCTTTGTTGGTGATTGTTTGCTCACTTAGCGTGCCTTTCGCACTTTCTTTCACACATTTGCTCTATCACTGCACACACTTGCTATATATCTTGCCTTTTGATGTGATGGATGTTTGTCTTTTCACAATCATGATGCCATGACACTTGCACATGCCATGATCATGCCTTTTGCTTGTTTCCCCTTCTGGTTAAAATAAAATACACAAACTCAGAGAATAATAAATAAGGCAAAACTAGAGACCAAATCGAACTCTTCCCCCTAGATAATAAAATGCAAGTAAAAAAGACAAAAGCATATTGCATGATTGATCATATAGGGCATGCATCTTCTCCCCTGTGTCCACCTACAGTCCGCGAAGGACAATTCTAGTAGCCCGTTCTATAGCTTTGGCGAGAACGTGTTGCTAGTTTGTCCCTCTTTGTCCGAGGTCGTGTTAGTGCTAGTAGAGGGTACAACTCTATGCTACTGTAGGAGATGAGGCCACCAACGCACCACCCGTTCACTGCTTGCGCTTTGGCCAGGATTTAAAGCAGGGACCTTTAGTTTCTAGCCTAAGTCGAAGACCTATTTACCTATGTGTGATCCCGGAGTAGACGACCTTCTAGGAAATACTTAGTTGGTGAGAGAGAGCATGTTAGTTGCATCCATGTGCATGAATGCCATTCACGCCACTATAACAACTGCATCTTATTGCTGGTTCTAACACCAGTAGTTTCCTTTTTTCTCTGGTAGAGTGTGAGTTCCTTAGCCACTGCTCGAGCGTTCCTGCCTTGACTCCCCTCTTTGCGACACTTCGTTGTTGATCATCTTTTCCTAAGTTATTCATCACTTTGACGATAGCTCGTCCTAGGATTCATCCCCTTGTTTTCCATCGTAATCTGGTTCTCACCCATTACCGGTCAACCATGGCCCAACGCACTAGCAAGTCTCTTTCCATCGTTGTTGCTCAAGAGGACACTCCATTTTCAGCCCCTCCTACCCTTGCTGTCTCTTCAGCTATTCACTCTATCCCTTTCGTGCATCACGAAGGTTCTATCCCCAACCCCGTAGGATATCCACTGACCTTGGCCTGTCTGGAGCCAAGCACTGAGTCTATCTCAGTGACCCCTGCTCGGGTTCCAAATGTATCACTGACGGCCTCACTTACTCAGGGTTCTTTCTCTTTTGGTACTCTGCCCACTGTGGCGACATCTCTTACAGGTTCCTTGCCTCTAGGGCAACCTGCATCCGTCCCATCTTTGACCTCCGAGCCTTTGACTGTGCCATCCCTTGCTGTCCCTGAGGGATCTCTTGCTGCACAGGCAGAATATCTGCTGACCCTTGCCTAGAAGATCGTGGGCATGGCCTTTGCTAATCAATCTACTATAGACCCTAATGTTCCTGAGGCTCCCTGACAGCCTGCTCCGGTGTTCCAGGCATCGGTACCACCACCTCAGCCCTCACCCCAACTCCTCACTACACCCACATTAGGTGTGACATCGTCGCTCCAGACACACCACCTCATTGCATAGCATTCTACTCCGACATTTGGTGGCCAGCCCCTTGGGTTGGTTGGAGTACATCATCCACAGAGCCTACAGCCCGACGTCGTACCGCTGCAGCAGCTGCTACTCCCACACTCAGCACCCACTGCCACACAGCTCTCCACTCATCCTCCTCTTACACACCTTCAGGTCTAGGCACCTTCATTTCCACAATCACACCAAGCACTTTTGCACGGATATGCTGGCCATCATGTCGCGGCACTAGGTGGCATGATGGTGGACCAGGAGGAGCACTTAAGTGCGACCCACACAACATATGTGGACGTTCCCCCTACTGCATCACCCTCATCGGCAATAGCTCCAGATACCCTCCACGCCAGGGTGGGTGACCTGGAGAGAGCACTTCGACAAGTGCAGGGAGGTGACTGCCATCCCTACGGATTCCGGGACCTCTGTTATTTCCCAAAGGCGACATTCCCACTGCATTTCCAAATCCTGGATTTCGAGAAATATAACAGTAAGGGTTGCCCCATTTCACATCTTAGGGAATATTACGGAGATCTCGCTTAGCTCTAGGCTAACGAGAGGCTGTTGATCCGCCTCTTCCAGAAGAGTCTCACCGGTCCGACCCTCAAGTGGTTCACGTCACTTGACATGGGCTCGATCAAGACTTGGAACGACTTCTCGCAAGCGTTCATGGACCAATATGCCTTCAATCTCAACTTGATCCCAAAGAAGTAGGATCTTATTACCACAAGACAGAAACCCCACGAGCCGTTTGGAGAATACGTCGGCCACTGGCGCGCCCTCGCATCACAAGTGAGAGAAAAATCCTCTGACAAGGAGTCTATTGAAATCATTATTCGATGTGCACAGTCGAATATTGGGGCTCTGTTGAGCATTCAACCTGTCACCACCTTCCCATCTTTGATTCAAGCAGGTGCGCGTGTAGAGAGCTCCCTCTGCAGTAGTAGCTTTCCTACACTCGCCACTTTTTCCAAACAAGCCGCATCCCTGGATCACCAGGCGAGCAAGAACACTCGTAACGGCGCTAGCACCAGTTACCCTAAGAGGCAGGATCCTCCCAAGCCTACCGTCGCATACGTAGGGTCACCCGCCATGTCCGTCAATGTGGTGAACCAACCAGGCCCGAATCAGTTAGTATATGCACCTACACCTAGGGCACCACACACACCACAGATCACCACCACCGCCTAGCTGGTGTATCCCACGACACCGGTCCGGCAAGGACCCCGCCCAAGGTAGAGAAGGCCTCAGAGTGCTGCACGGCAGTACACCCCACTTGTTGATCCACTAAGCTCCATCCTCCTTAAGGTGGTGTCACTCTTAAAACTCTCGGAGGTCCATCTCATGCTGAACCCTCTGCTGGGGTGGTACAACACGAGTCTCCACTGCAATTTCTACCGCTGCGAGAGTCACTCGACAGACAATTGCATGGCTCTTCGGAATGCCATTCAGGATTTGATTGGTGCACCACCGCTTCCACATGCACCAGCACCACCAGCCTATCCCAACATCGTCAACTAGCTCATGCCTGCGCATAACAACTCAGCAGGCGTTGGGACCTCAGGTGTCCATTTCCTTTCAACCTCTAGGTCTACGACATCCGTGGTAGCCACACTGTTGAGGAGCCTTTCCCCACTCATCTTTATCATTTGAGTCATGCCGGTTCTGAGTTAACAGCCCACATAATACGGCTGACTGCTAGGGCGGAGCATACCACCGCACCGTCGACCGCGCACTCTAGGTCGCCCATTTGCTTACTCACCCGACCCATGCCTACTTATCCTGTCTAGTCTCCCGTCCAGTATCCTGTCCAGCCGCATCATCTTGTACAACATCCTATCCAACACCCTCTTTAGTCTGACCACCTTTCAGTCAGTTCGTTGTCGGCATTGCTGGAGCGGGCGGCACGTACCCCTCTTGTCGTCCACCTAACGAGGCACACTCACCGTGTACCCTATGATTATGCTGTAGAAATGTGTGTAGAAGTCACCAAGTTAGGAAGGGTGTATAGGCCACCAGCACTAGCAATCCTACCTACTCGTCCAACGTCTTCCCTTCCTCAGCCAGCTACCCAACCTTCCAGGATGGTCCCTTGTTCTGTCCCTACCTCCTCGACCCGACAGGAGCAGACCTCTGTCAACATCACTTCTCAGTTGAAGAAGATTAAGGCTGATATCTCCATTTGGGACCTCATCCATACTTCTACCAAACATCGAGAGGCCTTCCTCAGGGTCTTTCAGGCTGCTCACGTCTCCTCCACCATAGAACCATCCGCTCTTGAGAATATGGTGGGCTTGATTGCAGAGCCTCATGTCATTTCCTTTTCCAACGAGGAATTGCCTCCAACAGGAGTCAACCATAGCCAACCTCTATTCATTGCGGTGTAATATCGGAGCTTTTGAATTCCCCTCGCCCTGGTTGATAATGACGCGGGCCTTAACATCTACCCATTGCGCACAGCAAATAAAATCGGATTCAAAGCCGAGGATATCATACCAGTTACAAAGGGAATGACGGCTTTTGATAACACGCATCACGATGCACTAGGGATGTTGGTTATTCCTCTTACTATACGGCCTGTAGTCTTCGGCGTCGAATTCTATATTGTGGATCTGGAGCCCTCTTTCAATCTTCTGCTTGGGCACTTGTGGCTGCACAAGCATCAGGTGATTCCCTCGACCCTCCATCGTATGGTTAAGTTCTGCTGGGCCAATGACGTAGTTGTTGTCATGGCGAAAGATCTTGATAAAGAAAAGATCGAGTCGGCCTCTGCTGTCTCCCTCTAGACCGTCCACTTCGACCTTAAGCCATCCGATGTCATGTTCCGGGTCAATCGCTTCGAGCCCGTCAATTATATTCCAGCCCATCCAGCGTGTCAGTTACCTGACTATTCGTGGCAATCCCCTTCGGATGATCGAAAACGTATGTTGCAAATGGGAATACAAGAAGGGAACACCACTCGGGCGACACGGCCAAGGAATTTCCGAGCCCATCCAGGCGGAGGAAAGGCGAGAGCTCGAGGGACTAGGCTAGGAGTGGCAGCTGCACAAAGATGGATATTCACGCACTAGGAGGTACAAGAAGATTTCTATTCTGTCGGACCTCACCAACTTTGTCAATGCAGGGATACTTGATCCCAATCAAGCCAGGCGACTGAAAAGAGGAGTCGACACCAGATGGTGCAGCCACAGTCTCAACCGTCGATAGGCACTTTGACAGCACCAACCACCGCCCCAAGAGCAAGCCCCACAGTGATAATCCTGCAAGCAGTGGCATCAGTAGATTCGTCAGTGCAATCGGTCAATCTTGGGCATTGCTCATAGCGGTCTCAGATCTAGTCAGCAGAGGTCCACAATTCAGATGAGGCAGTGGTAGAGCAGAGTGTTGTTTAGTATTCTGATGGCATTGTGGCAGAAGAGGAGACAGTTGGCAAGGCTAGTCAGTGACCTAGAGTTGTTATTCCAAGAGCAGTTGTCGGTGTGGGCCGAAGACGCAACCGAGCATCAAAGGCTGAGGAAAGGAAAGTCTAGGGCCTTAGAATAAGAGCCAACAACCCCCCACCAGCAACCAGAACCCACTAGACCATTAGAGTTAATCTCTTTGGAGCCAGGAGGCGGGTCTAGATGGTATATGTAGATGAAGCCTCACCTTAAGTAAAGTGAGGGTCAAAAGCCGGGCGGCATCACTCTTATCAGTCAGCAACTGGACAACTGCCAGTCAATAGCACCTCCTGTACATACTATAGAAAATACAAAAAAAAAATCAAAAAAAATCCAAAAAACCCAAAAAAATCAGAAAATAACATCAAGAGCCGAGGAAACAGAACAGCCCTGCCAATCAGCAAAGCCCATTGCTAAAGAGCCAGAGGTTGCACAGTGCAGATACAAGAACACTAAAGTCAGTGTGACCATCATGAAGAATCATCAAGGGCAGAAGTCAGAGTGCATCCTCTCCTTTGATGTCACCGATCCAACTTTCAAAGAGGAAATCATATCGGAGCTCATCGCCTATGGGGAAGAGGATGATGACACGGATGAAGACGGTGAGACACCCGAATTCCAACCCTACGATAATGATCCAGGGGGCCAAATATGCATGTCGAGGAAGAAATCTAATAGGTCAACATCGGTACAGCAGAAGATGTCAAGGAGGTACTCATCGATGCTAAGCTATCACCACAGGCCAGGGCAAGTTTCATAGCATTTCTGAAAGAATTCACAGATGTCTTTCCCTGGTGTTATGATGACATGGTTGGCCTAGATGTCGAAGTAGTGGTACATAAGTTACCCCTAATGCCTAACAAGAGGCCTGTCAAGCAAAAACTCAGGAGATGGCGACCTCAATGGATCTTGAAACTCAAGGAAGAAATCATGAAGCAGCACAAGGTGAACTTCCTCAAAGTGGTGTTGTACCCAGAATGGTTAGCCAATGTGGTCTCAGTGCCAAAGAAAGACGGGAAGGTCTGTATGTGCATCGACTACAGAGACCTCAACAAAGCGAGCCCTAAAGACGATTTCCCACTTCCTCACATAGATGTCTTGGTGGACAACACAGTCGGACACAACATGTTATCATTCTTGGATGGTTTCTCGGGGTACAACTAGATCAAAATGACTGAGGAGGATATGGAGAAGACATCCTTTATCACCCCTTGGGGAGTTTTCTGCTACTGTGTAATGCCATTTGGGCTCAAAAATGCGAGCGCAACTTATCAAAGGGCAATGACTGCACTTTTCCATGACCTCATGCATCAGGAAATGGAGGTCTATGTAGATGATATGATTGCCAAGTCCAAAGAGCCTGAGGAGCACCTAGTCTGTTTGAGAAAGGTATTTGATCACCTCAGAAAGTACAAGCTCCGTCTTAACCCTAACAAATGCATATTTAGGGTGTTTTTTGGCAAGCTTCTGGGATATATTATCATTCAAAGGGGAATCAAGATCGACCCTAGTAAAGCAAGAGCCATCATCGATATGCCTCCCCCTACATGTGAAAAGGAAGTTCGGAGCCTGTTGAGCCGATTTCAGTATATCAGCCTGTTCATCACACAGCTTACTCCCATCTATAAGCCTATCTTCAAACTGTTAAGAAAGAATGCACAGATCCACTGGAACGAGGAATGTCAGGCTGCATTCAACAAAATCAAGCAGCCCCTTTCAAAACCTCCCGTCTTGGTCCCACCCACACTAGGACGACCTCTGTTGCTATATCTCTCCACTACCCAGCACTCCATGTGTGTAGTCCTTGGGCAGCACGATGAGACAGGATGTAGGGAGAGAGACATCTACTACCTGAGCAAAAAGTTGAACGATTGCGAAGCCAGGTACAGTCCCATCGAGAAGATCTGTCTATCCCTCATCTGGGCCACCTAACGTCTCAAGCACTATATGATGGCATATCCAGTCCTTCTCCTATGCTGGCATGACCCTATGAAGTACTTATTCCAAAAGCCAGCAGTAGTGGGACGATGTGTGAAATGGCAGGTAATGTTGTCCCAGTATGACATTACATTTGTCACGCAGAAATCCATGAAGGGGCAAGCAGTAGCGGACCACCTAGCTGAACTACCATTGTTGGAATACGAACCTTTGCAGACGCAGTTCCTGGATGAAGACATCCTATTCGCATGGGAGACATAGACTCTGAGGAACCAGAAGACAAGTCCCGGTGGCACCTGTACTTTGATGGAGTAGTCAACAAGAGGGATAGAGGAATCGACGCGGTATTGTCGACACCACAGGGACAAATGACCCCCTTCTCTAGAAAGCTCACTTTTGAGTGCACCAACAATGAAGCCGAGTACGAGGCATGCATCATGGGACTACAAATCACATTGGAACATGGCGTACAAAGGCTACAGGTGCACGGGGATGCCATGTTAGTCATATCCCAAATCAACGGCGAATGGAAAACCAAGGATCCAAAGCTCATGCCATATCACGAATATCTCTTACAGCTCATCAAGGAGTTCGATGAAGTGCGTTTTTCCTTCATGAGTAGGGCCAAAAACTCCTACGCAGATGCATTAGCAACCCTTGCCTCCTGGCTCTCAATACCTGAAAAGCACACAGTTGACGTATCAGTCACTCGAGTAGAGCAACCCGTCCATTGCATGAGCATAAAGGAAACAAACCCGTCAGCAAAGCTTCCCTCGTATCATGACATCAAGACCTTTTTGGAATCGGGTGATCTCCCAACTGGCACATCAACAACAGATAAGAAGACCATGGCGCGCCTGGCATCAAGATACGTGCTGGGTGGAGGACATCTATACAAAAGATCATATAACCAAATGCTTTTACGGTGTGTCGACAAGGAGGCTGACACCTTGATGCTTGAAATCCACACTAGGACATGTGGCCCCCACATGAATGGAATAGTATTAGCCAAGAAGATCATGCTACAGGGCTACTTTTGGTCGACTATGGAGGCAGATTGTTGTCGTTTCGTGCGCAAATGTCATAACTGTCAGATTCACGGGAACTTCATACATGCTCCGCCTCAACAGCTGCACAACATGTCTTCACCATGGCCTTTCTCTACTTGGGGAATAGACGTCATCGGAGCCATCCATCTGGCAACATCCAATGGCCATAGCTACATCCTGGTGGCCATAGATTACTTTACTAGATAGGTGGAAGCAGCCTCCTACAAAACCGTCACAACTGTAGCCACAGAAAAGTTCATCAAGAACAACATCATAGCATGGTACGGGGTGCCGCACTCCATTATCTCAGACAATGGCAAGAATTTCATAGCTCAGAGGTTGGAGGATTATCTGCAGAGCCTCAAGATCAAACATCACAGAAACGAGAATGGCAAGATCCTATCAGAAATGAGTCCGACCGAGGAACTTCGCACCTGGCAATCTAGTTCTGCGGGCCATACATCTCCCTAACGGTCGAGGTAAATTCCGACCTAACTGGCATGGTCCCTACATCATCAAGCAAGTCTATTCGGGAGGCGCAGCAATCCTCGAAGGCATGGACAATGTCGAGCTACCTGAGCCAGTCAACACATGTTATCTGAACAAGTACTACCAATGAGCGGAAGGCGTATATCCTCGTCTTGCAAAGTATCCTTTCGTGCATCGTGCATCATTCATTACTCCATCATGCATGCACATTTCTAAAATAAAAGACAATCTAAGTGCATCTAATCCACAGCATTTGCACTTTTACTTTCGTGCATGTCAGTAACTTAAGCGCATCGATAACTGCATGCATCCATGCATAAAAGCATCAACATCACATCCCGATGACGAAAATCGGAATAGCTAGTCTGCTTGAGAAGGGTTTATACCTCTTCAGTTGACACTACCTAGACACTCTAGCGAGCAAGAAAGTCACCACCCAACCATAGTTAGGTGAAATGTCCAAACTATCATAGGGACTTACACTCCCAGAGGGAGATAAAATGTTAGGAGCGAGCATGAGTGTGAGCCAAAATAAATAAATAAAACATATCCACAAGGGCACAAAACAAAAAAAGAAGACAGAAGTCGAAAATAGAAGCTAGCCCCTAAGAGAGAGAGGCAAATAGGCCAACTCTACTCCTATCACTTACCTTGGGGAGGAGTCGAAGCAAGCATCCAAAAAAATCCAAGCGACCAAAGGGACTAGCCACTCCTTACATACAATGCTAGCAGCCCCCTCCAAATCAGGATGCCCATTACCCCCAAGCAAGGGTTAGAGCAAGCCTAAAAGCCTAAGAGGGAGAAAAGAAATAAGCCAAAAGTTAAAAGTAGGTTTAAGTCCCCTAGAGTTTGGCACGGAGCCTAAACTACTGAATCATCCATCCCAGAGAGCCATCAACAACCTAGAAGTCTGAGTAGTGTCTTGTGAATTGAGGTCTTCTCCTCCTCTCATAGCAGGCATCATTAGCAATCCAAATCCTGAGGGATGATGCAACATGTCACATCTAGGCCTGATTATCCATTGTTTTATTTGTAAACCATGTAATTAATTGTAATATTGCTTAAATGGTTTATTAATGGATAATTTGTTGTTTCTTGATTGTGTGAGCTTGTGGTTGGTCTTCAGTGCACCTGTTTGTGATTTGGGACCAATGTGGAGTCAGATTTGAGGATGCACAATTGCCTCGATTTGTGTGCCCATCTTTTCTTCTTTTTCTTCTTCCTTTTCCTCTCTCATAAGCCAAGCCCTTCCACCAATTCTTCGTCTTCTTCTTTCTCTTCTTCCACCCGTGCCACTAGCAACGGAGGCCCGTGCCTCCCCGTCTCTTCCGACGGGATGGGTGGCTGGCGTCAAGCGAGCAGTGGTGGAAATAAAGAGGGGGAGGCAGACATGGGCAGGGGAGGAGTGTGGTGGGGAAGGAAAGGCAGAGGAGAGGGAGCGGGGGCGCACGAGCTGGGAGGAGGAGGGTCTGCGTGTGTGTGTGCTTCCACCGGGGGTCAAGGTTCACCAGAGCTTCGCCGAGACGACGTCGAGGTGCGGTGAACTCGTCGGAGTTGCGCAGGCCACCGGAGAGGTACACGATCCCTCCCCCTTCTCCCGTTATTGTTCCTTGAAGAATAATGATGGAAATGCATGAGAAATCGTAGAGAAATAGTAGGGATGATGGAAATGAGATGAATGATGTGAATGTGTAGGGATCATGCTAGATTGTGTGAATTTCGTGAGTTTTGGGTAGATATGC
>JAMKQA010002171.1:0-10658 GCA_024699735.1 Posidonia australis | reverse complement strand
TATATATATATATATATATATATATAATAAGCATATCTAGTACATCACCTCCTTAGGTAAGGCTACAACCTTTCCATCCATCATTCCATCACAAATATTTAAGATCCTATAAAACTAGAATCCATCATTTATGAAAACCAACTGGTTCTAGTTTCAATTTTTAAAGATCTAAAACAAATTAGGAAAGCATTCAATTGACAACTACCTACCCACTCTCTTTGGTTACCTGTTACAAAAAAAACAAAACACAAAAATTGATTCTCTCTCTCACCCACGATTCCCTCCACCTCTACGAGTTTCTCTCTCTCCCGCTCTCTCTCTCTTTCACACACTCTTCTCTCTGTCTCCCCTCTCTCTCTCTCTCTCTCTCTCTCTCTCTCTCGCTCTTTCCCCTTTCTCTCTCTCACTCTCACGCTCTATGCCACTCTCACTTGCTCCTCTCTCTTTCTTTCCTCCTCTCTCTCTCTCTCTGTTGTTTTAGGAGGACCAAGGGGAGTCAACAGAGGCGTAGCAAGCAAGATGACAACAAAATAAAAAAGGAAGTCAACAGTAGTCATGCAATGAGGAGGTTAGCGACATCGCAACAAGGAGGATGACGACAGTGATGCAAGCAAGGAGGACGGATGACAACCAACAATGGAAGGAAACAAAAGATCATTCCCAATTGCCCACTCACCCTATTTTGCCTGTAAGACACCCCCACACCTTCATTTATGCAGTATTGGCTTGAACTTATTTTTAGATTAATGATTTTTTATTTTGAATTGATGATTTCAATGGAATTAGTAGGTGGTGTTGGTGGTTCCACCACTTTCCATGCTCTAGAATCGTTTTCTTTGGGGTCAACTATGGATTCTTTCATTCTGTGGCACTCTTTGTCTGCAACACTGATTTGAGTTTAGTTAGGGTTGGTTGTGTTTCGATGAAGGTCTTCAATGGTGTGGCCTCATATGTATATTGTGTTCAAGCGAGTATACATGCTGAGGATTGTTCTTTGCTGAATAGTGACACTAATATCATAACTTCACTATACATGAAAACAAATATAGTAACACTAATACATTAAAAAGAGTAACACTAATACGTGAAAAAATGATAGTGGCACTAATATTAAAAGGTGACATTAATAAATTAATAATAGTAACAACCTACAACCATAGTCTGATTGTGTTTTGGAAAAAAAATATATCATAAGAAGACAAACATTAAAGTGTAAGGATGGGTGATACACTAACCCAAACTAAATTATACACGTTACTTAAAACTAAAAAACAAATAGTAACATTGGGTGTTTCAAATTGTTATTACAAAAAAACAAACCTCGATGAAATCAAATTGAAACTGAACTGAATGATTCTAATGAATTATACATTCCTTGAAAAACAAAAACTCTTTGATGCTAAAACTACATTGAATAACACGATCTAAAAGCAAGAACAATATCATATAAAATCGTAACACTCAAAAAATACCACTAGCACTACTACATAAAAAAAATATAGCATCATAAATACATTAAAAAATAGTAACACTAATACGTGAAAATGATACCATAAACACAATTTTCAAAAAAAATAAAAATCACTAGAGATCTACTCTTGAATTTCATAATACCAAATACATGCACAAAGAGTGAAATAATCTCCATGATTCTCTCTCTAAAATGCGAAATAAAGGATTATATCCCATGAAATTAGCAATCCAAATATTCAAAATCCAATTTGAGAATAAAATCTAACGTAGAAGTTTTCTTTGATATCATTAATATGAGGTTGGGTGTGGGGAGGTGAAGTTACCTCTCTAAAAATGTTTAAAATAATAACTAAAAATAGATAAGAAGAATGGTAAAGTTACTAATATTCTCTCTATTGAAATAGTCCCACAATGAAAAAGTGAAAAGTAAAACTTATGGTTATATATGGAAGGACATCTCCACTCATTACTAAGTAATTTTGAGTTGGATGTCCATATTCCAACATGGTATCAGAACCTAAAAAGACTTAAACAAACTCAAGTCCAAACACATCCACCCATGTTTAAAAGAGACACTTGTTGGACCTAAAATAGACCATAAATGAAAGAGAGTGTTGGAATAATCCCACATTGAAAAAGTGAGGATTAGAACTTATAATTATATATAGATGAATCTCTCCACTCATTACCAATTGGTTTTGAGTTGGACATCTATATTCCAACACTCTCAAAAAAAAGGTAATTACCAATATTCCTTTAAAAAAGGAAACTATATAATAGAAAAAGGAATAATGAATTACCAATGTTCTCTCTAAAAAAAGGTACTTACCAATGCTTTTGTGTTTATATATTTGTGAAGAGAGAGGAGAAGCACGTTCTTGGTTTTTTTTAACCAACCAAGGAAACTAATCCCATATTTCTCTCAAGATATTATGTGAAATAACAACAATAATTAATGTTTTACAATGAATCATAAAAATCAATTACTAACTATTAGATAGTTAGATGAGTTATATTAGATAATTAGATGTGTTATATGGATATTCATGTAAGGGAGTCATCCCTTTATATATGTGTAACCCTCTAGCAATGATAGTATGATGTTTTCCTCTCCTAATTAACATGATACTAGAGCAATAACCCTAACCTAAAAGGAAAAAACAAAATATATATATATATATAGCCACCACCAGCCCGCCACAGTCCATGCTTCCCATCGCCACCGTCGGCGCCATCCGGGCCTCCCGTTAGCACCGTTGGCACCATCCAAGCCTCCTACTCCTGCCGACGGCTCCATCCAGGCCTATTAAATCTTTCGCCACCATCATACTGGCGCGTTAGGCCACCCTACAACCGCCACGAAGCCTCCGAGCTCCTCCTCTATCATCGTTAGTAATCTCTACGCCAACCAGCAGTTGTCTGCAACCGACCATTGCTTGTCCAACCATGTTTTAGGCTACCTCGGTTCTAATTGACTTGTGGATGTACCTAAGGTTGTTTATGTGCCCTAAGTGTGCCGTCTTGTACAATTTCTAGTTGGATACGTGCTGTCTAGCAAGTTTTTCCACAATTTTTGGTCAAAATCAAACTATTTCTACCCATTTCAGTGTGTTTTTTGTGCCAATCAGATCTTTTTTTATTCTAATTTATTCCTCCAATTATGGCCTCCTCATGTGATGCTTAATTTATTCCTCCGGTTATGGCCTCCTTACATGATGCTTGGATCAAAGGTCTCTCCACCACATCCGTAAAGTTAGATGAGAAGAACTACTTACTAAGTCTCAAGCCTTTGAAACGTTTTTACGAACACATCAGAAGATCCAGCATATTATACATCCTCCACCTGAAGTGAAAGATGCCACTTATGAGGACCGATTGGTAGATGAATGTGTCATGATCTCTTAGTTGGTTACCAATATGAACGAGTGGGTCTCCCGCAACGTGATGTTTCTCAAGCTAGCCAAGAATATATCTGGGACACACAACGTAGTACGTATGGAAACAAGAACATTGCCAGAATATTTGAAATATATAAGCAATTGTTTACTCATCGACAAGGAGAGTATTCAGTTTAGGAGTTCTACAGTACTCTTCAAGCCCTTCTCGATGAGTTAGAAAGAGCTGACATTTCGAGGATGAAGGAGTGCAAGAAAGAGTTAACCGTTGTGATCTTTCTAGTTGGACTCAACCATGATGTCTCTTCTTAGATTCGCAGACAAATCCTTGAAACCAAGATGGTTCCTACACTTCAGTCTATTTTCTCACGTACCTTAAGGATTTCTACTGCTACCTCGACTACAGCTCCAGATTGGTCAACTATGATCTCCTCAACCAAAGGTTGTAGTAGAGATCGTGGTAAATCCTCTGGAGGAGGCTGGGACACTAGCTCTACTGATAGAACTTGTCGATATGATACTTGTGGAAGGACTAACCATACTACTAATAGGTGCTGGACAAGTATGATAGATCTCCTTTAGCTCAGTACGCCTTTTCACCGACAATGACTACCTCTCAGGCTAACTATGATAAGTTTCTTCAAATACAAGTTACTCAATCCACTGCTACTACTTCTCATGCAACCACTTCAAGTATCAATGCTCTCTTAACTTCTAGGAACAATTCCTAGATAATATGCTCTATTACTATTGCCAATGGTCATAGTTGTCTAGTGTTTAGCGAAGAGATTGTTCAAGCTTCCTCTTATATTCATCTTGACAAAGTTCTATATGTGTCAAACTTTTTATTAATTTATTATTCATTAGTACCATAACCAAATAATTGTAATGTTTTGTGATATTTTTTCCCTTTCATTGTACCTTTCAGGATCTACAAATGGAGAATAAGATTAGTTTGAACTATGAACGTAGGCACAATATGTACCTACTAGTTCATGATGAGATACCTCATGGACTTGCATCTATTACTTCATCTATGAAGTCAACTCTTCTATAGCACTATTGTCTGGGTCACCTATCACATCAAAAACTTTAACAGACTCTTCTATGAGTATCAATTCAGTCTTTCAATTGTGAGTCGTGTCAATTAAGTAAGCATCATCGTGCTACCTACAAACATCGATCACTTTCCAAAAGTCCAAGCCAATTTAAGTTAATTTATTGTGATATTTAGGACCTTGGTGTTTCGTCTATTCTTGGATTTAGATATTATATCATGTTAATTGATGATTATGCTAAAATATCTTGGGTCTATCTTTTAAAGGATAGACTTCATGTCTTTAATGTTGTTAAAAACTTCTTTGCAGAAATAATAAATCAGTTTGCAATTACTCTAAAAAAAATTTGTACTGATAATGCCTTGAAATTTATTCAAAATGATCTTCAGAGTTAATGTGCATCTTTGGGTATTCTTCATCCGACCTCTTATGTGCATACATCTCAACAAGATGATGTGATCGAATGGCTTGCACCATGATCTTTCAAATGTGAGTGTCGGAATACTTTTGGTCTGATACTGTTCTTACCGTTGTATACCTTATTACTAGAATGTCTTCCACTCCACTTGGAGGCGAAGTACCTTTTAGATGGCTTTGTCTAGATAAGGAGTCATTTTTTCTACTTCTAAGAGTATTTTATTGTATTGCCTTTGTTCAAGATCTCACTCCAAGTCTTGACAAGTTAGCTCCCAGATCACTTAAGTGTGTCCCAGGTCTTAACAAGTTAGTTCCTAGATTACTAAAGTGCGTCTTTGTTGATTACTCTAGCATTCATAAGGGTTACAAGTCTTATCATCTTCCTACTCATCGATATTTTGTGCCTACTAATGTTACTTTTTTAGAGTCCAAACCCTATTTTGAGTCCACTAAGTCATCTCCATGTGGCATTCCTCTTCCGCCACCTATGAATGTTCCTACCACTCAGAGTGACTGTACATCTGTGGAGCAACATTTACCTCATCCATTGTAGGTTTATCATCGTCCTTAGTAGTCACCTTCAGTTGAGCCAAATCTAACCTCTACGTCTGTGAATATGCCTTCTTCAAACCTTCACCTTCCTCTAGTCTTTCGGAAAGGTACACATTCCACTACTGCTCATTCCATCTCTACAATTGTTTCCTATGATCGTTTACATCCTTATTTTCTTCAGTTTGCCTTGTCCATTTCTACAGAACCTATTCCTAGGAATTACCAAGATACATTTCTTCTTCCATATTGGAAAGCAATCATGGATGAAGAAATGTAAGCATTGATATCCTGTAATACATAGGTCTTGATTACTTATCAGAAGGAACGAATGTAGTTGACTACAAATGAATACTCACTGTCAAACACAAACCAGATGAACCGATGGAGTGACATAAGACTCATCTTGTGACTAGAGATTTCACACAGGCATATGAAGTTGACCATACAGAGACATTCTCGTCTATAGCTCAAATCAACTCCATATAGGTACTTCTCTATGTTGTCATTAATTAGTCATGGCAGTTGTGTCAACTTGATGTAAAGAATACCTTTTTGTATGATGATTTAACTGAACACGTATTTATGAAGCAAACCCTATGATATGTTGCTCAAGGGAAAGATTGTATATGTCTTTTTAGAAAGGCTTTGTATGGTTTGAAACAGAGTTCACGTGTGTGGTTTAAAAAGTTTAACACAGTTGTAATGACCCACGGCTTTGTAAGATATACCATTGATCACTCAGTCTTTAATCAAAAATAGCTCAAGGAGTTATGTATTTCTACCACTCCTGATAGATAGTGACACTACAAGCATTAACAAGACAAAGCAGTATCTTTCACATAAAGTTGTCACAAAAGATACAAGGACACCTAAATATTTCTTAGATATAGAGTTTGCTTATGTCAAGGACAAAATGATGCTATCTCAAAGGAAATATGTCCTTAACAGCCTACAAGAGACGGACTTCCTAGGATACAAACCAGAAAACACTTCTATTGATTAGAATCCTAGTTTTTGGGATAACTCGTCAGAGGTGTTTGAGGATATTAATAGATACAGAAGGTTAATTGAGAAGTTGATCTGTTTGACAGTTACTAGTCTAGGCATATCATATGCAATGGGAAATCTAAGCTAGTTTATGCATGACCCCAAGGTAGTACATCGATAGGGTACACTTCGTGTTCCGGACTATGTTAAGAGCAACTCTGGCCAAGGACTGATCTACAAGAGACATGGCCAATTACATGTTGAAGCCTTCTCATACTCTGGATACAAGCGACAAGGGAGACAGGAATCTACTTCAGATTATTGTACCTATGTAAGTGGTAACCTAGTTACATGAAGGAGCAAGAAATAGAATATGGTATCCAAATCAAGCATCGAGGCAAAATATAAGTTCATAGCTCAGACAGCATCTGAGATGATATGGCTTAAGTCCTTGTTGACAGAGTTTGGTGTTCCTATGAAAGTAGCTATACCCATACATTGTGATAATCAGACTACAGTATTTATTGCTAACAATCCAATCATTCATGAACGTACCAAACACATAAAGGTAAATTATCATTATATACGGAACTTAGTGTTGATCGGAATCATTGAAACTCCATATGCTCAATTTTCAAAATAGTTGGCCGACATTCACAAAAAGGTTGAGTATTAGAGTGTTTCGAGTTTTTATGTAGCAAATTGGGCATCATCAATATATATGTTCCAGCTTCAGGGAAAAGTATTAGATAATTAGATGAGTTATATGGTTATCCATATAAGGAGGGTCACCCTTATATATATGTGTAACCCTCTAGCAATGATAGTATGATGTTTGTCTCTCCTAATTAACATAACCATAAAAGGAATCCACACAAAAAAAAAAAGGAAACATGTGGCATGCAATTCTCTCCTCCAATGTAAAATGATATTAGTTACCATAAAACCAAAAAGATAGAAAATCAAGGGAAAGTAAAACCACTAACACGTTTTAGTGGTTTTGGTAATAAGCCTTGGATGGAAATCCAATGTACACCAATCCTATAATGGATTGACAACTCATTTGCAAGTACCTGCGTCTCGGTAACATGATGAACAGAAAGCCTCCAAGGTATATCAGCTGACTCCAATTGCATTGCCCAATTTCGAGCTTCTTCCCAACATCCATTTTTCTCTAGTTCCGTTAGAAGTGAAGCATCATCTAGGTTTTCACTCTCTATGAACAAACCATTGACTTTTCTCAGCAAAGGTTCACTTAAATTAATTTTCAAAAAAAGTTTCTGGTAATACGCAGAAGCAGATCCTCCATCTCCAAAATCAGTACCAGCAAGTAACTCCAGTAAGCATCTTTTCTCATATGGGGATGGGCATGTTGTTAGCACTGCATCTGCAGCTTTACCTGCTGTAGCGCCTATCCATGCTGCATTAATCTGCTCATTTTTTGTTGGATTTATGTGCAAAGATTCTTCCTTGATTCTAAATGAAAATGATAGCAGGTGTGCAGAAGCCTCGGACAGCCGCATTTGAGAAAATGCCTACAACAGCCCCATGAAAGCACAAACTTAGACAATAAGCATACCGTACGACATTAACAAGTGATTGGCAAGGCTTTTACCATGATGTGATACCTGAAGTGAGCGTATGAAAGGCAAAAGGGAACACGAAGGTAGAAACATTTCAAAAGCTCTCAATAAAGGTAGAAATAGGCGTTGTTCACTCAGGACTGCAACCATATTTGACAGATGGGAAAGCCCTTCATCAGTATCACCGGAACTTTTTGCTTGCAAGACAACCACCTTTTTTATGCCTCTTTCATTTATAATATCCTGGCCAATATAAATTCCTTCGTGACTGTAGCTATCAAGAACATCAGAAGGAACAGTGTTCGTGACATCTGACGTGGAGTCATCCATCAGACGTCTCCGTTTCGGATTCTTTCGATTATAGTGAATTACAAGAGTCTTACTGCCAGTAGGCAGGGAATTAGTTGTCTCTACAGCAGCTCCAACATTCATAGCAATTTGGGACGACGAGTCATTAACCTTTATCGATGAGGTTTCCCTAATTGGAAGAAATGTCACAGAATATAGTCAGTGTAAGCAGAACTAGTAGCCAAATAAATATGAGTAAATTCAACAAGAGACATGCAGTATTCAATATGCCATAGCTGATATTGAAATAGCAAACCATCAACAAATGATAAACAACAATACCAGGAAGCTATCATAGTGGTTGGGATCAACGATAAACAGGAAGTAAAATGTGATGGCTAGAAATTACAGTTATGCTACTAAATAGGAAAAGTTAGGTTGTTTGACTCTCAAACAGAGTCAATGTTTTTATTTTAAATTAAGAACAAAGGATACAATGTTCTTATCCACCACATGCTCTATCATATACTCTAATTTCATAAGAAATGAAATATTTTCTTACTGTTGATTAAAGTACTACTAACAACAGCTGAATTACTAAAATTTGAAATCTTTAGATAAAAGGGTAATAATAATTGGATCACAACAAAGACCACATAAATCTTACTTTATTATTAATCTATTTATATGGCTAAAAAATTGATGCTAAATTTAAGCTCAATGGTTAACGTGATCAACTTAAAAATTGATCCTAAATTTAAGATCAAATAGCTAGCACAATCAACATCTCCTCCAGTAGTAAACAACCACTATTATCACAGATTTATTAATACCTAGCTGCAGAAATCTCCAGCCAAACTGTTAGACATGAGAAGGATGATACATCTGGAAAGCATGAAGCAACCATTGCCAAAAGAGGCCAGCGCAAGTCCTTTGCTTTGGCTAAAAGAGCCATTCCAGGCTTCCTTTGTTTCTCACACTGGGCCACAAGTCCAAACAGTTCAGCTGGGACAAAATTGTTGCTTTCGGTAGAGAAAAATTCATCATTTTTTCCTGTTGATGCTGTACTCGTTGAGTTAGGTTTCTTTAACCTCATGCTTTTGAGAACAGTTAATAGGTGCATCTTAAGACGTGGATCAGTGAAATCCTTGTCTGCCTGCATCAGGATATGCAAGTTAGCAAAGAAAATTTTACCTGTGTAACATGAGGACTAAATGCTTCTAGTTCTCTAACTTCATTTGTGAAGCTGTAAATCTTACTAATTGGATGACCGCATCATATGGTACTCTCTCAATCTGAGCTTCTGCTAAAAAACCAACCTACGAAAACCATCATAAATGTGCTTCAGATAGAGGAAGAAATGTATGAAGATGTCTATATACAATGCAGAAAGAAGAACAATAATCAGTAATCTTAAGGACTACTGTCAAACCAACGACCAAAAGGAAGAACCTCAAGAGTACCCAATCATTGTCTTTTGCAAGTAGAGTCAAGTATTTCAAGCTTGGAGGAAGATGATGCATATGACAGAATGTTGTAACAAGATTCCAGTACTGGCTTGCAGCTTTTTGTTGGGCCCGTAGTCCATGACCATCACCAACACCATTGGAAAGCCAAGATCCACATGTCTGATCTTCAACAAATAATGGAAGGCTTGCCTTTTCAAGGTGCTGTAGGACAGCCATGAGATCTCGTGATGGTTTTTTGGTAGATTCAGCTTGAGAAATGTCATTTTGCCCAAAATTATTGAAGTTCTCCTGCCGTAGATAATCATCTGCCAGTATTCGAGCAAGAGAAATAGCAATATCACCTTCATGTGGTACAGCATGAAATGGAGAACATCTTGCGGAAACATGTTCTGGATGAGCATCAGACCCAATAGATTTGTAATAAGAGGAAATTCTTTGTAGGACAGCGACATCCAAACAGAGCATGTTAGCAGATAGACCACAAAGCTCTAAGAGAAAAGCACATGAAGAAACTAACACAGGATCCTCAAAGTGCATAACTGCAAGTGGTGTGACCTGAAATTAGAAACACAACAAAGTCCAGAAAATAAAATTAAGAAAAAGAATTTTTATCAACTTGAAGATAAATATTCAACAAGATATAGCTAAATTGTGATGTTTGGAAATTATAGAAAACTGATGTTCTCAGTGAAGAAAAATTACCAAATAGCTGACCAGTTGTTACAGCATGATCATTATAAATGTCAAGGTGCACCAATTTTAGAAGACAAGAAAAAGCATTGTTCTCTTATTCATGTGTCGTGACATTAAAAGGCTTAACATCATAGCATCCACATGTTAAATTCCCAATGGTAAGACAATTGGTGACACTAGAGGGCTTCTTACAAGAGACTCTCATGACAAAATAGCATGCAGCACATGATATATGAAATGTTT
>JAMKQA010002170.1:0-17266 GCA_024699735.1 Posidonia australis | reverse complement strand
CACTTTGCATCTTTTACTGTTTTATCCCTTTTCTTGCATTTGCATTTGCATATAGAGCGATGATGATAAATCACTCAAATGATGTAACTTTGATTACACTTATGCAATATCCTTGCATTATGCGAATGACTTGGGATAAAAGTGTGATATTTCTGAGCATAGGACACACCCCACACATCATGCACCTATTAGCATAAGGCACTTAACATGGCATGGCATATCGCCCTCGGGCGTATAGCAAGAGGCTGAAAAGCCAACATTTCATTGGAGAAATCATAGAAGACCGATTTTACCGGGCGTGCGAGGGTGCCTAACACCTTCCTCGTGCGTAACAGGGATCCTTACCCACATCTTTTTGGTTTTCGCAGACTTGTCCTTATTGTTTTTACATGATTTTTCATGTTTATGGTTTTCCTTGTCTTCCATAATAGACTAGGTGGCGACTCCTGCATTTTGCATTTGTTTTGTTTTTTCGATGTGATTTTGCCGACCGATTTCACATTCTTTTGCGGAATCTCCTCGCCGGCATGATTACAGAGAGTCGACGAGATGACCTGACACTTGTAGAGCCAAGGGCGCCAAAGCAGGAGATTAAACAAATGTTCAAGATCCACGACGTAAAATTCCACGTCAAACTTAGCTAGGCCAATGACGAAAGGGATTACCAACAAGCCCAACGCATCGTGGTGCGTGTTGTCGAATGATATCATTCCCTTTACCGCTGGCACAATATCCTTGGCCTTGAATCCGAACTTGCTTACTGTACGCAGGGGGCAGACATTCACGCCTACGTCGTTATCGACCAGGGTGAGGGGAATGTGGATGTTCTTAAACTATACCGTTACGAACAATGGCTGGTTGTGATTGATCCCCGCTGGTTGTGATTGATCCCCACTGGAGGTAATTCTTGGGAAGTGAAGGAGATGACCTAGGGTGTGGCAATCATACTTACCATGGTTTCTAGGGCTGCAGGCTCTTGGTGGGGGTTACATGGGCAGCCTAGAAAACCTAGAGGAAGGCCTCTTGGTGCTCGGCCAAAGTGTGGATCAAGTCCCAAATGGAAATATCGGCCTTGACCATTTTAAGTTGAGCAGTGATGTCAGCTACAGCCTTGGATATTGTGGAAGAGGACTTTGTTAAGGCTTCCTCAGTGGTGGGCTTCACTGGCTGGCTTTCTAGCTGTGGTGGATCTACAATAGGCCGGGTTTGCTTAGGCTCAAGGGGTGGGGCCCTATATACCCGCCTCGACTGCATGACCTCCCCACACATCTCTGCAGCATAGTCATAGGGCATGCGATGGGTATTTTGGGTCAAATTAACAACCATGGGTGCCCTAGTGACCAACTCTGGCCGAACAAGGGGTACGCTTGCATCTGGTAAAAGGGATACAGGTTGGGGAAACTACGTGGTGGGATGAGCTAGCAGGGTGACAGGTGCTATAGATGGAGGGGATTGTGTTAGTGGGGTCACTAATGTCGTTGGTAGGGGTGAGCGTGCTAGCAGGATTGTTGGAGCACCAGGTGATGGTGGGTGTGCCAACGGGATTGCTGGATATTCTGGTCTGGCAATGAGTTGGATCATGTTCACCGTGGAGCATGAACCTTCGAGAAAAGAATGATACAAAGACTGTGGGAACGGAGTAGATGAATCATGAATCAAATCCGAAGGGTCCAGCGTGGAAACATTAGACCGGGTGAGAAAGAGAACATGGATCCTAGAGGTCCCTAGTGCATCTAGACGGTCGTGCTTGAGGAAAGGCTGGCTAACAATACTAGGGGTATCAGGGATAGATGTCGATGCTTGTGTTTGTGTCGGTGCCGACTCTATCTGCTAGGTGTGAATGACAATGACCTTATGGTCAATCAAGTCCTGAATAGCATGCCAGAGCAACTATCTGTCGCATGCCCCGCAACACGATGCAAGTTGCACAATAGGTCTGCTTTGTACCACCCTAGTAGCAGATGCGGCGATGGATGGACCTCTGGAAACTTTAGGAGCGACTGTACCTTCAGGAGGATGACGCTCAAGTGCTCGACCAGAGGCATGAAGCGGTGTTCTAGGCGGCACGGTCGTGCCTGACCTTGGTATGGTCCTAGCCTTGCTAGTGCGACTGAATACACTGGCTCGATGACAGTGGTGATGTGAGAGGCACATGGTGCTCTACACATGGGTGCATAAACTAACTGCTACTGAGTTGGGCGTCCCGTGTCAACAGGCACTACAAGAGATCCAACGTTTGCAATGGCGTTCCGAGGGGGATCCCTCCTCTTATTGGCGTTACTGTTCGCACCATTGTTAATGCTGCTACCACTTGTAACTGGGACGGAAGCGGGGGACGTGGCTTGTTTGGCAAATGCAGTGAGCGTGGGGAAGCTGCCACTACGCAGCAAACTTTCTACGCAAGTGCCAGTGCGGATCATTGATGTAAAAATGGTGATAGGCTGTGTGCTAAGCAGGGCCCTGGTGGCTAGCTGTGCTCCATGGATAACCATCTCAATGGATTCCTCATTAGAGGGTCTATCTCGAACTTGTGAAGCAAGAGCGTGCCAGTGCCTAACATACTCTCCAAATGATTCATGGGGCTTCTGCTTGGTGGCGCTAGGTCCTCACGCTTAGGGACCAAGTCAAGATTGAAGGAGTACTATTCCAAGAATGCCTGGTTGAGATCGTTCCAAGTCTTTATCCGGGCCATATCTAAAGAGGTGAACCATTTCAATGTAGGACCAATTAGACTCTTTTGGAAAAGACGGATCAATAAACTCTCGTCAGCCTGAAGTTGTGCGAGATCTCCGCAGTACGCCCTTAGATGCGAGATAGGGTAGTGTTTACCATTGTATTTCTCAAAATCTATGACTTGGAAGTTTAGTGGGAGCGTAGCCTCTGGGAAAGAACAGAGGTCCCAGAATTGGTAAGACTGGCAATCTTCTCCCTGCACTTGTCGAAGTGCTTTCTCAAGATCACCCACCCTAGCGTGGAGGGCATCTGGAGCAGCTGATGAGGGTGATACAGCCAGGGCGGGTCCTACGTACGCCACATGGGTAGCACCAAGGTACTCCTTCGGATCCACCATCGTGTCTGCTGGTGTCAGTGCGCGATGGTCGGCGTACCCACATGTTGGTGTGAGGTGCTGTGGAGTATATGCAGAAACATGGTTCTGATGCACGAAGGGAGGGGGAGATTCATGATGTGCTAAGTGAGGTGCAGTATGAGTGGGGTACAGCTGTTGTCCTGAGACAAATTTAGGGAATTAGACGTGAGGGTGCTGTGCTGTGACTAGTGAGGAAGCTACAGGCGGAGTTAGTCCCGCCGCACCGAAGTCGAAAGAAACTGGGGCGATGGTGTTGTGGTTGTAGCATGATACGCATGAGACGGCAACAAAGGGACCTTTGAAACCACCGAAGGAGCAACAAAAGCTAGAATGATATAGAAACCCATGCCCTAAAGCTTTTGAGCAAGCTCAAGAAGCTATTGGGCGTGGAGGACACGAGACCCGTCGGTAGCAGTACCGGAGGCCACAATAAAAGTTGTAGAGGATCCAAGGGGTAGTTGGACTTCAAACTGTCTAGCAGAGAGAGATCCTATTAGAGATGTCGCCGCAAATGGCTGGGTGCCAAAAGTAGTAGGTCCAACCAAAGGATAAGACAGAGGCAGGATCTCCAGAATGCGTGTGGCCATCACAATAACGGCCTCAATGACCGACTTCACAGTGGAATGAGCCTGCCAGCTTCCAGTACCCAAGGAATTCCTGACCATCAAGAAATGGCCATCGGGAGGAGTGATAGAGGCAAAAAAAATCAGTGTCAAAGGAGGGACTGAGAGGCAGTCACCACGGGAACAACAAAAATCAAAGGCTCACCAAGACACTGGGCCATGGTGGAACGGGAGCGAGTGAGAATCGGACTTCAACGATAAGGCAAAGGACGGGTCCTAGGATGAGCTATCGTCGACAGCGACGAGTAACTCAGGAAAGGATGGGCGAGATCTATCACCAAAGGGGAAACAGAAAATAGGGACGCTCGAGTTCCAATAGAGGAACTCGCAAGCTAACCTGTAAGAAAAAATAGGTATCAGGGAAACCTGATGTGAGTAGAACAAGACACAGATGCAATGTTATTAGGGTGGCATGAATGCACATGCATATGGATGCAACTATTATGCTCTCTCTCACCATCTATGTGTGTCCTAGTAAGTTGTCTACTACAGACTCTCTCAGGGGTATACGGGTCTCCGACTCAAGGCAAGAAAGTAAGGTCTCTGCTGTAAATCCTGGCCTAGACGTAGTCGGTGAACGGGTGGTGCGTTGGTGGCCTCATCTCCTGCAGTAGCATGGAGCTATACCCTCTATTAGCACCAACATGACCCCAGACAAGGGGGGACAAACTAGCAACACGTCTTATGGCGAAGCCATAGAACGGGCTACCAGAATTGTCCTTCGCAAACTATAGGTGGACTCAGAAAAGAAGATGCATGCCCTATATGATCAATCATGTAATATGCTTTTGTATTGTTTACTTGCATTTTATAAACCGAGGGGAAGAGTTTGGATTGGTCTCTAGTTTTGCCTTATTAATTGTTTCTCTGAGTCTGTGTGTTTTATTTTAACTAGAGAGGGGAAACAAACATGTCACTACTCTCCTAGGCATGTCAAGTGTGAAAGGGGAAGAAAACACACAAGTAAGGCAAACAAGCAAGCAATCAACAAGTAAAAGGCATGATCATGGCATGTGCAAGTGTCGTGGCATCATGATTGTGAAAAGAAAACATCCATCATATCAAAAGGCAAAGCATGTGGCATGCAAGTGCAGTGACAGAGCAAATGTGTAAAAGAAAAGTATGAAAGGCACACTAAGTAAGCAAACAATCACAAGCAAAGAAAACAAATAAGTATGTGAAGCCAAAGCCTCAGAAAGCAAGCGAAAAGACTAACCTGAAAGTCGAAATCTGGTATCCCTAGTGGAGTCGTCAGTTTCTATGACCGTGTCGACCTGAGGATCCGGCGTGGAGTCACGCTAGAGGGAAAAGGCCACAACCATGCCAGGATGGCAAAAACGCAAGATACGATAAATACGAAAAGAAAATGGAGTCGCCACCTAATCTTTTAAGGGAAAGACAAGAAAAATCACAATCATATCACAAAAGATGAATGCATGAGATGCAAATGTTAAGGCCAAATGTCTACTAACCAGAGGATGGGTTAGGATTCTGATTACGTGTGGGGAAGGTGTTAGGCACCCCCGTACGCTCGAGAAACTTGGTCTTTCTAGTCCAATTCACTTGCTAGAGGCTAAATGAATGTTTGCTAAGCCTAGATTGTGCTCTAATAATGCTAATATGAATGCCAAGGCAAGACTAGATGGATGTGCGAGATGGTACGCGAAAACTACGAAGAAATCCACATGAAGTAATGAAATTACGAAATAAGACACGATAAAGAAAATCACATGAAATGACGAGGTTTCTGGTGAGAAATGCTCAGGAGATTATACAGACATCAATAGAATCAAAAAGACAACCAACTCAAATCGTCAGAATCACAGAATACTTTGCGGAAATCTAGATGGAAAAACTGCAAAGAAGTCTATGCAAAACCGGTAAACTATGACATTGTGAAGAAATTCACATAAAATAATGGTATTTTTGGAAAGAACGTTCTAGAAAACCACACCAACAACAAGAGTGTCAAAAATGCGATAAACCCAAATCATTAAAATCGTGGAAAACATCATGGAAATCGAGATGGAAAAAATTGCAAAGAAGTCCACATAAAACAGGCAAACAACGACATGTGAAGAAAATCACATAAAATGACGTTGTTTTTGGAAAGAATACTCAAAAAAACAATATCGATACTAAGAAGGTCAAAAGTGGGGTCGACCCAAGTCATCAGAATCATAGTAAAGGTCATGAAAATCAAAAAAGGAAAATAATTTGTGATGGGGCCAATGTGGGCCTTTCGGTCAGTTAATGTATGCCCTTAGGCAATGAAATCCAAATCAAATTGAAAAAAATCTGAAATTTTGGAATAAAGGGAATCAAATCAAATATCCAACGAAGGAATCTAAAGACAGGTAGGCGAAAAATTCATGGAAAAACACATGAGATGCAGACTTACTCAAGAAGGATGGACTGATGTGCAAATGTAGCGAAAACTATGTAGAATGCATGAAAATGTACCTAAATGGGTAAAGAATACTAGATAATGATTTGGACAGAAATTATGCATGATTTAGTGCAAGAACTAACATGCATGTGTATGAGTTGGGGGCATAGAGGCAATTTAGTCATTTCAATGGTCAGATGTGATAAATGTGTGTATATGGATGATGCATGGTCTAAGATATGCCAAACTGTATGGAAAATGTCAGGAAAATGTTATTTTCAAGAAAACATGCAAAGGACAAGGTCTTAAAAACAATAAAACAATGTAAACACAATAAGGGACAAGTACAAGGACCAAAACGCAAAATTCAGTGACTTTTATCCTAGTGTGCAAATGATGGATCAAAGGAAAATGTGGCACTAAGATGTGTGAGAATTGCACATGGTAATTTCCCGAAAATTTCGGGTCTAATGTGCAAAATTCACAAAAGGGGAAAATCATCTCAGAAAATATTGTCTTAATGCTAGGATGAAGGATTGAAAGAAAATGTGGCTCTATGGTGTGACATGTGTAAAAATTACACTTTTGGTAATTTCTTGAAAAATCAAGGTCTATTGTGCAAAATTCACACATAAAATGCAAATTTGACTAAAATGTGGAATTAAAGATTGATTTACAATGCAAACATGAGTTTTAAATGAAATCTATGATTAAGTACAAAAATATAAATGCAATAACTGGAAAATGACAAAAATAGGTGTGAAAACAATTAAAACCCTAAATGATGAATTTGAAATTATTCTAAGGGTCTGGATGCAAATTTCATATACTCAGAGATTGTTTGCTGTGAATCTAGGAACTTACATGCAAAATTTTAGGGCCTAAATGTGATAAAAAAAATTAGACTTTTTTGTTGATTAGTGTGATTATGAAGTTTCTTAGGGTCTGGATGCAAATTTCACAAGAAAATTTCATTTTAAAAAGCTCTGGATGCATGATGCAAATGTTCAGGACTTAACTACAAAGAAAACCTGATTTTAGGGACCTACATGGGAAAAAACAAACATTCAAAGGACTAGAAGTGGAATTAAAATTAAATAGGGTGAATCATGCAATATTTTTAGGAATAATAAATGAAATAAAAAGTTATTTAAACTACAGGGGCTTAAACAAAAAGAAAAGGATTTAAAAGTAATGAAAAAATGACCGAAGTGTAACAAATTAAAACTAAAGCGCCTGGACTAAAAAAAATCCTTCGAAGATCAACGGAGGATCGTTGACGTTCCTACTCTGGCATGATCTCTGGCAGCTACCAGCGGCGGTGCAGCGACGGGAAGGCTCCGGTGACGGCCTAGGAAGCTGGAGGGAGACACGGCGGAGCTTTCCAGGGCAGTGGGCTAGATAGGGGAGGCCTGAGATGCCTCCCCTACCTCTGGCTCCAGCAAGTGGCTGTTGACACCGAAGAAGACGACGGTGGAGTGGTTGGCAGCATTCCAGAGACGGGAAGGCTGAGGCGTAGGTCGGAAGAGCATAGGAACGATGCGTAGAGGGTCTTGGTAGCAACGGTGAGATCCGGGGAGATCTGAGGTATTCTCCCCATCCCCTACATCGGAGAAGACCACAGCGAAGGTTGGGACGATGCCCTAGGCTCTGAAACGAAGGCACAATTGCTTGGCAGGGTGTGTGGCGACGCAGTGAAGCTTCTTGAGGAGGTGGTGAGTGACAGGGGCGTCCGAAGGGCTCTAGTGACTTTATGGTGGTGATCAACGGCACAGAGCAGCAGCAAGATACCTCCAACCATTGAGGGCCGACTAGACTCCTCCTGAGCAATGGAAGCTCAGGGAGGAGGAGGAGGAGGAGGAAGAAAGAGGAGAGGCCCATGGGGCCTCCGCCGGACCAGGAGGCCTCTGGCCTCGTCGGTGGTGGTCAACCCACCATTGGAGGCGGAGACGACGGTGCACAGGGGCTTGTGAACTCCGTCGGAGCGTGATTCAGAGGGCTTGGGAAGACTCTATGTGCCTAAAGGAGTACAATTGAAAACTAAAGGAGCAGAAATGACCTACGATGATGGCAGTTGTCCCTCCCGACGAGGTTGAATGGAGGCACTCCTCTGGTCCGAAGACTCTAGCGATAGTGGTTAGGAGGCTCCGGTGTCTTGCAAGAGGGTTGAATGAGGTGGCCTGAAGGTGGGGGATTACCTAGTTTTCTAGGGCTCGAATGGAGGTCTCTCAAGTTCTCTCTGTTTCGTCAGTGCTCTCTCCGTTTAGTTTCTCTTCTCCATCCGTTCTCTCTCTCTTAGTCGATTTTTTTTTGAGCTCTAAAACGAGGAGGAAGATGGGAAGTTGCTGGTGCAGTGATCGTGGCTTGTAGTTGGCCTTACGTGGGGATGCAGAGTGGGTGCAGTTGAGATCGCCGAAAATGTTAGGTTTCGCTAGTAGTGAGGGTTGGTCACCAGAATTATTTTTGCTGGTCTCTTAATGTAACACCCGTAAAAATTCATTCTGTAATTATTTACATTTTATGAATTTTATTCCTGAACGGGTGTTACTGTTCTGAGGCACGTTGTGTGGTTTTGTGCTTTTGGGCTTGGGACTCGTGGGCCGGCTTCTGTTCACGTGTCCCTATGCATGGCTTGGCACTATGCATTGTGACACTGTGGGTGTGGGTCCGTGTGGGGCGCAGGTGTGGGGTCCCAGTGGGGACCGCATTCGTGGGCTATTGGTTGTGGCTGGTGGTTGGGCGGAGTAGTTGGTTGCACGTCCGATGTGCCGGTGGTTGAGACATGCAGGTGAGCACGTTCCCAGCTACTGCGGGCACAGGCTTTATAAGCTGCACCGCACTCCTCCGTCGCCTATCGCTGTCTTCTCCTTCTTTCTTCTTCTTTCCTTCTCCTTCCCCACCCTTCCTCCCCACTCCTCCTTCTCCGCCCCTTCTCCTTTCCTATTTTCCTTCCAATCGTCTCCCCTGTTTCCTCCCCCTGTTACATTCTAAGAGAGAAAGAGATAGAGAGAGAGAGAGAGAGAGGGAAGCGTAAGGGCTGCGGTGGTTCGTGTGGTGCATGGAGCTTGCATGGAGTGCTCCCGTGGTTGTGGTTGCACCGGAGTTTACCGGATTCGCCGAAGTCGATCGAAGATCGCTGGAGTGCATTCTCAGGTACGTATCTCCACCTCATGTAATAGAGAGCATTTTAATGGTAGAGAATGCTAGGATTGCATGGAATCTAGGTAAATTTACATTCCTAGAATTTATTGTGATTTTATGAGAATTTATGGTGAATTTATTGGCATTTATGATGGTTGGTGCGTTTTGGGTCCTTTTGACCCTCTTGCCTTTTCAATTTTATATCTTGATGCATGGTGAATGGATTTTAGTTTTGTTTGTTGGGATTTGGAGTAGACTCAAGGGTTTACATATTATGTTTTATGCAAGATTTTTGGTGTTTGTTTAAGGGGTCCGATCAAAGGTCCTTGTTTGGCAATTTCGGACGATAGGGTTTTGGCCGTTTTCTGGTTTCACAGAATTCGACATACCGAAATGGAAACGGCATACCGAACTAGTGGATTTTGGTATACCGATTCTATTCAGCATATCGTTTTTCTGTCAATTTAGGTCCTCGGGTCGAAATTCGGTCGTCCGATTTTGGACGGTATACCAAATTTGGCCTGAGTGTTGACCGTTGACCTGATTCGGTCGACCGATCCAGATCGACCTACCGAACCAAGGGTTTTTGGCATACCGAACTTGTTTTCAGCATGTCGAATCTGGGCCCAAAATGTGCTTATAAAATGTGTTTTCCGAGGGCTTTCTGGATTGCTGTGTTTTGTTCCTGTGAGATGGGATTGTGGGCCATTATGGGTGGTCTCCTGGGACACCTGACGCGTCACTTTGCTGAGGTTTTGGATGAATTTTCAAAAGATATGAAAATGTTTTGGAAAATGGATTTGAAAGAAATAGTTGGCCTGGTTTGGAAAATGTATTCCTGGTTTTCTGTGTGCTGGCCGAGACAATGTGGGACCATGTCGTCGAGACCAAGGAATGTGACGACATTCTCGGGTGGTCGGGCGCGACTCCCTAGTTGAGGTCGTGGGTTGAGATACCTATGGCTGAGGGGCGTCGGGTCCTAGAGGTATGAGACTCCTTGACTGTCGTCTCGAGGGTAGGGTTGTGGTCCACGGGTTGAGGTGTCTTGTGGCATGACGGGGAGGTATGACACTCCTGCTGTCGCTGTAAGCATTGATGCTTGGGTGTTGTCGGGTGTGGTTGTATGATACTCCCTCTTGAGCACCGTGTGTGGAGGACGCTGTGAGGAGGCGTACCCTGTGGTGGTCAGTGTGGTGGGACACATGCTCCATAGCTGGTAGTGTCCTGAGAGACATGACAGCATTCCCAATGAGAGGTTGGCTTTGTGAGGGTTCTCCAGGTGGGAGAATCGCGGGACGGTGGTTGGCTCCTACACAGGGTGGCACACCGTGGTAGTGCAAAACGCTGTCGTCGCTCTCACTGGACTACCTGTGGCTAGAGTTTGGTTGCCTAACGCCGAGCATCCTGACTCACTGTGTGTGGTTTTGGCCATTGAGGGCCTTTGCTTGTGGCTTTGGGCTAGTAGAGCCCCGATTGTGGTTTTAGCCAGTGTGGGCCTGGATTGTGAGGTTTTGAGAAATTAGTTTGCGAAATGAATTTAAAAAGAAAATCGATTATAGTTTTGTTTTCCGCGGTTTTCATGGGTTGCGTAGTAGGTGACTTTTGTCACTCATACGTTTTTCCTCGTGTTTTAGTTTGCAGGTGCAGGCATGCAGACATTTAGCGTAGTGTATATAGTCTGGAGTCTCCTAGCCGCACACACAGGTTCTTGGTAGCTAGAGATTTACTATTTCGCTTTAATTTTCCTGTAATTTAATTTGTTTTAAAATTATTGTGGAAAATGTGGGGCGTGACAGTTTCTGGTATCAGAGCTCCCGATTCGCTAGGTTGCACTGCACCTAGGGTGTCCGGTCTAGAGGCTCCATTGGTTTTGCATGCATGTAGAGTCTGCACTTGATTTTCGCCATGGTTTTTTTGGTTGTTGCTTTATCTGTGGTGCAAGTACTTTGTCTTTCTCCTACAAGATGCCTCCTCATGGTCGTAAGGGCAAGGCCCCTGTTGAGGAGACCGAGTCCCGAGAGGACATAGGCAGATGGAAGGCAGTTCGCGCGGAAGTGAGGAGTTTGGCACATGAGATTTCTCACGCGTTCAGCAAGGATAGTGCCAGTGAGCCGTCGGGTGACTCGTGGCTGAACCAGTTCACGAAGCTTCATCCGCCGTTGTTCAAGGGCAATGTCAGTGCTGAGGGGAGCGAGGCCTGGCTGGAGAAGGTGGTAATGATGCTGGAGAGCATGGCGTGCCCAAAGAAGCATTGGGTGCGGCTGGCGACCTAAAGTTCCCGGACACTGTCACTGTTAGCATCCAATTGAAGGATTTCACAATGGCCTTCTATGACAAGTATTTTCCCGCTCATGTGAAGGAGCAGCTTTGCCGAAGTCTAGAGCAGGGCACGATGTCAGTGCTCGAGTATGAGACTGAGTTCGCCCGGCTGGAATGCTTTGCTCCTGCCTATAAGTCTGAGGAGGAGCGGATGCAGAGGTTTCTGGACGACTTCAACCCTGGGCTACAGGTGAAGGTGATGTGCTGTAGGTGCCACACTGTGGAGGACATGGTTAGGAAGGCTTACAGCTTCGAGGCGGAGCATCAGAAGTTCTTAGAGAGTCGTCCCAAGGGAAAGGGTAAGTCTTCTTATACCTCCCGGTTCTCTTTCTCTGGTTCTCCAAGTGCCGGTAATTTGGGTAGCCCTGAGAAGAAGTAGAAGGCGAGGTCTAGTGTTTTCTCTATGGGCCGGTGGAGTTTTGTCGGGGGTAGCGGAGCTGGCCTTAGTCAGACAGGGTCCAGTGCTCCCAGTGGGAACCAGTGCTTCAATTGTGGCCGGGTGGGCCACATCGTTGCATATTATCCTCATCCTCGGAAGCCTTCAACTTCCGTGGTGTGCTACAATTGTGGGAAGGCGGGACACATTCAGAGATCTTGTCTGGAACCGCCTAAGAAGGTAGGAAGTGCACCGCAGCAGTCGACTAGGGGATGGGTTTTCACCATTGCAACTCCAGGCGCTGGGTCTTTAGGAGATGTTGTTGAGGGTAAGGATGATTAGTTGGTTCTGTAACTCTCTGAGATATGTTGTAATCTCCTTGTAATCTGGACATCTGCCTGATTGTATGCATATGTGGTGTTTCTTTGTTTGGCCATCAAGTTCTTTTATTGTGGCTGGTCGGATGGCCAAAGTATTGTTTGACTTAGGGAGTTCTTTCTCCTTTATCTCTGACTCTTTCACGGCGGAGTTGGGAGAGAGACCAGCTAGACTGGCCTTTCATCTCAGCGTGGTGACGTCGTTGGGGAAGCACAGTTTGGCATGGAGGTATCTACGGTCTGTCGACTTGATGCTGAATGGCAAAGAATTCTACGCCAACCTGATCGTGATGGACATGTAGGAGTACGATGTGATACTCGGCATGGACTGGTTGGTGCAACAGTCCGCTTTGATCAACTGTACTCAGAGGAGAGTTTATTTTGGGTATACTGAGGATGGGTCTTTCTTTGTGCAAGGTGGGTGTCAGGGTGAGCCAAAGCTTGTCATTTCAACTATGAAGGCTTATAAGTTTTTGGTTAGGGGTTGTGTGGGGTATCTAGCTAGTATAGTTACCTCCACTCCTCTTGAGTTTGGTGTTCACAACATCTCTGTGGTGTGTGAATATCTCGACGTTTTCCCTGACGATTTGCCTGGTATGCCACCTCACAGGGAAGTACAGTTTTCGATCGATCTGATCCCTGGTTCTGGTGCTGTGTCGAAGCCTCCTTATCGCATGGCACCAGTGGAATTGCGAGAGCTCAAAACTCAATTGTAGGAGTTGCTAGATAAGGGGTTTATTAGGCCGAGTGTGTCTCTGTGGGGAGCGCCTGTCTTGTTCGTCCGTAAGAAGAATGGTTCGCTCCAACTGTGTATAGATTATCAAATGCTGAACCAGATCACGGTGAAGAACAAGTATCCCCTGCCCCGCATTGATGACCTGTTCGACCAATTCTAGCCTGTATCGGTGTTCTTGAAGATTGATCTGAGGTTAGGGTATCACCAATTGAGGATACAAGACCCAGACATTCAGAAGACTGCTTTCCGGACGCAGTACGGGCATTACGCGTTTACAGTCATGCCGTTCAGCTTGACCAATGCACCGGCTGTGTTTATGGATCTAATGAATAGGATTTTCAGCCCTTTTTTGGACCAATTCGTTATGGTTTTTGTCGATGACGTGCTGGTCCATTCTCCTGATGTTGAGACTCATGCCTTACAATTGAGGGCAGTTTTGGATACTCTGAGGCGTCATCATCTGTACGCCAAATTCTCCAAGTGTGAGTTCTGGCTGAGTGAAGTCATGTTCCTTGGCCATCTGATTTCTAGGGAAGGCATCAGAGTAGATCCTACCAAGGTTGAGGCGGTGAGTAGTTGGGAGCAACCCAGGACTGTGTCAGAGATCAGAAGTTTCTTGGGTCTAGCGGACTATTATAGGAGGATTATTAGGGATTTCTCCTCCATAGCCGCACCTTTGACAAAGTTGACCAGGAAGGGAGCTCCTTTCTTGGGTCTAGAGCCCCGGTTGTGGTTTTAGCCATTGTAGGCCTGGATTGAGAGGTTTTGAGAAATTAGTTTGCGAAATGAATTTAAAAAGAAAATCGATTATAGTTCTGTTTTCTGCGGTTTTCATGGGGTGTGTAGTAGGTGACTTTTGTCACTCATACGTTTTTCCTCATGTTTTAGTTTACAGGTGTAGGCATGCAGATGTTTAGCGTAGTACATATAGTCTGGAGTCTCCTAGCCGCACACATAGGTTCTTGGTAGTTAGAGATTTACTATTTTGCTTTAATTTTCCTGTAATTTAATTTATTTTAAAATTATTGTGGAAAATGTAGGGCGTGACACCTAAGTTTCTGGCTAATAAATGTATGAAATATTGTTAGGCTTGTTGGGTTTGGGCCTAGAGATGGGCTTGTGCTTTGTTTTAGGGTTTTTTTTTTTTAGGTTCTTTTTTTTTTAGGTTTTAAGGGATTTTAGGGTTATTTGTTTTAGGTTTTTAATTAGGTTTATGATTTTAATTAAGTTTTGAATTTGTGATTTTAATTTAAGTTTCAATAACTTGATTTTAAATTTGGTTTTTAGGATTATTGTTTTTCTTTTAGGGTTTTTTTGTGATTAAGGTTTAGGGATTTTTTGGTTTTATTTAACTTAGGTTTTTTTGTGATTTTTATCAAATTCTTTTGATTTTGTGATTTAAGGTTTAATTAATTGTCTTCAAATTAGGATTTTAATTATTTTAGGGGTTTTTCTAGGGTTTTGGATTTTAATTAGAGTTTTGAGTTTAAATTAGGGTTTTTGGGTTTTAATTTAGAGTTTTTGGATTTTAATTAAAGTTTTGAGTTTAAACTAGGATTCTTAGCTTAATTAAGTGATTTTAAATTAGGGTTTTTAGGGTTTTGAGTTTAATTTAGGTTTTTTCCTTGATTTCAAATGGATTAAAGTGGTTTAAATTGATTTTATTTGATTTTGATTTTAATTAGGGTTTTCACTTGATTAATTTGGATTTTAAGTGGATTAAATGGATTTTATTTGATTTTGACTTTAATTAGGGTTTTCACTTGATTAATTTGGATTTTAAGTGTTTTAAAGTGGATTTTATTTAATTTTAGTTTTAATTAGGGTTTTTACTTAATTAAATTGGATTTTAAATGTTTTAAATGAGTTTTGTTTGGTTTTAATTTTTTAAATTATGGGTTTTGCTTAGATTAGGTCAGAGTGGGTTTGTGTGGGCCTAAATGGGCTTGTGTGGGCTTAAGTGGATTTTAGTGGAGTTAGGATTTAGGTGAAGGTGGTCGCAACCAGAGTATCTTTCTAGAGGAGCTAACTATCAAGTAACTGCATAATCGAGATGTCTACACATAAAAATACTATTTTCTTAGAAATTCCTTCTAAAATCCTCTTACATCTTAATCATCTCATAAATGAAGGTCAAAATATAACTAAATAACAGTAATAACAATGAATGCAATCTACTTCTTCTTCCAAATCCATTTAAACTACTTCAGAAAAGCATGCATAATAACACATCTATTTGGGATGTAGGACACTACAGGTCTTACATCTTACATAAGACGCAAGGAAGTCTATGTCTTACACCCAAAACTCATGTTTGTAATTAAATCATTCAGAAAACTATCATGTATGCTCATACTCATTGTAGAATCAAAAATAAAGGAAAGAATGTCTATACTACTTCATGCAACACATTTAAATTTCCAAATATCAATCTAACACATTTCTTTACAGAAACATATAGAATTCTGCATGCAGATTAAGATGTAGGGATGTGGGTGTCCAATGTAGGATGGACCAGATTCCACATCCTACACACTTGTAGTAGAGAATGATCCAAAAATATCCAAACCAAGCATGCAAACTTCAAACAAAAATCATGGCATCAAACCCCAACCAAAGGAGCATCTAAAACATATTTGCATGCAACTAAATCTAACCACCAACATAATCTAAAATCGCAACTAAATGAGTGTGTACCTTACACCAAGGGACAACCAACCATGCAATGAGCTTTCCATTGTTTTAGAGCTCCCACCACGTACCTAATCACTCTCCCTTCCTCTTTCTAGCCTCCGTCACACCACAAGGCTCATGCACACTGGAAGAAACGGGAATGAGTGCATGCATCAAGAGAAAGAGAAGGAAGAAAGGAAACCCAGACCCATGAACCCAACATGGCTCACCTTAGTTTCCAAGTAGGTGGCATGGCTTCCCTTTGAAACCATCAGACCAAGATCGACACTCAGAGCAGCCTAAGGTTGCTAGAGCGCCACCTTCTCGTCTCAACCACCATGCATGTAGAAATTCTCCTCCTTTCTCACATGCATGACCTCATCTCTCTCTCTATTGTGAAAACCCCTAGGAATTCCACCCTTGCTAGACCAAGAAGAGAAGGAGAGAAGAAGCGGAATAATTCTTCCTTGAGAAGGCACCATCATGCATATAAATAGGCAGTTGAAGCTTCTAGATGCAACTCAAGGTGTTAAATGCTTAAAATCATGCATCACAATATGGCAGAACTTAAACTAGAATAATATGCTTACCCAAAACTCTTGATGTGTGGTAGAGTGACTCCTCACTATATGCACTAGCAAGAAATCCTACTCTTATTCTACACCTATAAAAAAAACCAATAAAGCACACATGAGTGGCCACTCAAAAGATCACCTAGCACACATTTACCCTAAGCACACACCAAAACCAACTCGGTAGAACAATGCAAAAAACCCAGGCGTAACCATGTTGAAAGCAGCAAAACTTAGACATCTCACCTAGATGCCACAACACCACAACAAGGCAACAACTGGAACTTAAAACATGCCTTTTAAAACCATTTTTCTGTTTTCAACCAAAATCATATGCATATTTTAAAACCACTTATGCACACTTGAAATTGCAACTCTACGCCAAGTCAAGTCTAAAACTAGGTCCATTATGCTTCTCAAATGTCAAAGTCACAATGACCGAAGCATAAAAACCTAGATACATCATCCCATAGAAGCATGCATCCAAAACTCAATACCAAGATGATGAACACTCAAAGGAGCATGGAGTACTCAAAACCATGTGATTGGAACCTACACACTCTCTATGTAGAACAAACAGTAATGGTGTCTAAGTGTTGTCTATTGCAAATTGCACACCCACAATGACCACACACAAGTACTAGCCACAAGCAATCACCAAACTACACTACCACTAACAAGTCCACAACCTATCCATCTCAAAGTCCAACCTCTAGAATGAACCTCAACAATCTGTCATGTTTCCTGATGTCAAGCAACCAACAATGGCCTCAAGCAACCACGAAAATGTATTGCACTGCCATGGACTAGCGCACAACCTATTCGTCCCAAAGTCCAACCTCTCAGAAGGACCCTCAACAATGTTAACCACATAAGAAAGTTCTCCTCTCTCTCAAGAAGTCATGAGAAATGGGGCACGTGCTCCACTACCGTGATTTCTTAGCCTTTTGGATCATAGATTTCAGCCTTTGT